>DWNE01005936.1:0-13516 GCA_018249875.1 Cecropterus toxeus | reverse complement strand
AGAAAATCCTAGTGTGGGGCTATGAGTGTAGAAGGCGTGTTTTTTTTTTTTAATTAAAACTTACCGTTTATATGAATGACATACGGCTATTCAGATAAATTTGACGACCCGCGTGGCTGAGCGGTCACATACCGGTCTGACACGCAATGTTCCGGGTTCGATCCCCAGCTATACAGACCTCTAAATGATGAATTTAGATCTCTATTCTGGGTCTGGGTATTTGTGCATTCGTCTTTGTGTGTATCCATGGCACCCATGGCAGGAGAGAATCCTAGGGGCTACGAGTGTAGAAAGCGTTTATTTTTAGTTTAATTACCTGAATGATAATTCGGTAACAACCGTGAATGTAGATTGGAATTTCGTTATATAAATGTAGATTAATTTTTTGTATGTACTTGAGGAAGTTGGCCTTTAGATGGAATGTATGTACGTAACCTGCTTTTCAAAGTTAGAAATGAATATATTTATAAATAAAAATTAAGTACGTATGCTTGTGTTTGCTTGCAAAACTCGAAGTAGTCTACGGATTGTCAACGGATTTAAACACAGCATTGAATTTCCTTAAAACTTTCCTCATAATTAATTTCTTTAAGTTCGAACCGTTGTTAGACTAAGTTGGGTAAATGTATAAATTAAATAAAAAACATAAAAACATCAGTGATAGCCTTATATAGGTGACCTTTGATTTTTCACAGTTAAACGTTCGTGTTATCACTACAAAGAGATGAACAAAAACATCGTGAAGGCACCGGAAAGTCGTTAAAGAAAGTTCTCATAGGTTTGTGAAGTCTAACAATTTGCACTTGGCGAGCACGGTTGACTTAGCCTAAACCGTTTTCATTCTGAAAAACGGGCAGTTAGTTAATAAATTAAAGAAACGAAGATCTATTTCAGATCGTCTCGATTGCTCGAAAGACTGTCAATCAGATAACGGATGAGATCTACACCGCAGTCCGCAAATGTCATTGGCGGTGGATAGAAAGCTGGGACGTCGCGAGGTCGTGACCGCTGATGATGTCGATAACTTATCACCTGGACACTCGCACAATTAGTTTACACGCAATACCTATGCGACATTTCAATTCAGCGGCTCTCAATCTTGTTTCCGATCTTTATCACCCTGCGTCTGTATTCTAACACTAAATTACTTACCTTGTAACTAAAGCGCCATTTAATGTAATTGTATTGATTTAATTTACGATCGATCTAAAAAATATATTTTTAGACCGTTTTCCGATACGGTGATATTGTAAGAAAAAATATAGTAATGGAAAGTATCCCGCAGGCCTAAGTAAAATAAAGACATTTCATTTAATTTCAAATGCATGTTCGATGTAAGTGTTGACGTTGCCATTGCAATGTATAATAAACTCTAGGTAAGGTTCCCAGATCCTTCAAAGCAAAACACGGTTAACACTGCGGTTATTATGAAAAATAGGTGTAGTGGGAGTAAGTGCGGAGTCGAAATAGAGGAGAAAATTAACTGCTTTATGTATTAATATTTTTTTATCAAATAGTAGAATATATTTTAACCCCGATGGTAATATGTTAAGAGAGGAAATTTATTTATAACTAAAATGTGAAATATTGCTCAAAAGCTAACAAGAGGAAAAAGTTGAGGATCGCTGTTTCCAATGCATAGTCGTGACGTATAACCATTAAGAGAATTCTCGTAATCAATCTATCGGTGTAGAACTGGTGCAGCTGTGTTCAGTACAGACAGAAAGCCTTGCGTGACAACTTCATTTGGCTAACACACGAACACATATAAATCCTGTACCTTTATAATCTCACCTTTTTACAGAACTATTTTAAGTAACTTTAAACATGCAAAGGTGGCTAGGTTCGTACGGTTTTATTGCTACATCTATATCGGTCTTAAATCAGTGTTCATGTTTTTTTAAATTGAAGCAATGTCGGGGTATGTCGGATTCCTACCACGGCTAAGCGGCGTTTCACTTAACTCTCCGTGCCATTAGAAATCATTTGCATGAGTCGGTCGGCTCTGGTCCTAACGCCAGCCATGTCTTGAGAGGGCCGTTCTCAATGGTGTCCGCAATGGGATATGGGACGTACATAACGTGCACACATCTCAAACCCTAATGACCGGAGAGGGTTACTCCGAATCTGCCTCTGTGGGCTCATGGGACTGTGTAAAGAGGCTTTTAGCAGAACCTGGTCTGCGGCATCTCGTGCACCTGAAACAAAACGGCAGGGAAGTTGCAAGATTCTTCCTGACCCTCGTTGCCTCGCGAGCATCACTGCTTCACAGAAAAATTGCACCTTCTACCATGTGATGCGGATGTGACAAGCGTCCGATCATCACTTCGGTCGAGAGCAAGAAGTCCGCTCATCATACAGAGCAGAGCACTTCCTATAGCACGCCTACTTCATAATATTACATTTATATTAAAATATGCTTTCACATACCGCAAAATGTCATTGAAATGTAATTCGAAATGATTGTTTTTAATTGCAGCAATAAACATTACTATTTCGGTAATAAACCGCAATAATTGTAACGTATAGCACTTAAATTGAAGTAGTGCGGTAGTATTTATAATTAATTCATTAATTACGATGTGCTCGATGTGCACTATGATGTATTTACATATTTCGTCACTTTGTGGTATGCGTTCGCGGTATGTAGGAGTTTTGCGAAACTGAACAAATAAGGTGGTAGAATTCTTCGTGGTTCGAATTCAAAGACACCGTCACACCTATTTTTACACGACTGAGTCAGAAGGAGCGTATGTATGTAAATGTATGTATATCTGTTTGTATGTATGTCCATTTCTTTGGCACGCGCTACAGCCTAAACGGATTGACGGATCGGAACGTATGATATATCATTATAATCGTATCAGTATGGAAAGTGACATAGGCTTTATGATTTTAAAAAAGTCGCCTATAAATAGGCGAAAAAGGCATGACTTTTTACTATCACGACAATATGGATATCAAGTGCAAGCTACTAAATAGAACATTTGGAAAATATATGTACGACAATACCTTTACTTAACTATTTTGACAAAACTCATATAAAACGTTAAAATAAATATAATATTATAATGAACAAAAGAAAACGTTTAAAGCAGGCAGGGTTATTGTTTCAACGATAGTTGCCTTATATATCAGAGTTAATAAATTAAGAGTTAGTAAAAACATACACATACATAAAAGGTCTTACTTCACACTTACAACTTAGTCTTCAAGGGTAACAGTGTACCTCTGAACTCATAGACCTCAGGCAGAACTTTAGTCTTATGTGGGGATGATTTAAGAAATTATAGGTGGCACTGGCCACTTATTTATCAGATAGACTGCATTGTTCGCTAAAATTATGTCATCGAAAAAATTATGTCATGTACATTTTAATATGTTACGGGTACTCACGATATGTGATTTTGTTGAACTTTTTTTACCTACGTTTGATGTTTTTTGGCAAAGAGAAATTCAAATACCGCATCTCTCACATACCATATTAAAATGCATATTAAATTCCGCAATAATATTAGTCTAAAATTATATCAAGAAGTAATTGTTGACACATATATATGAAACTTGTATTGGTCAAGGTGCTATCCTACGCATACAATAAAATCAATCCATATGTACGAAGTATGAATTAATTTACCTACCTACGTATAGGTTAGTAAACGTTCGATTAATTTGTAAGTTTAATAAATAAATTAACCAAAAATGGTGTATCTGTCTATAGATTATTATGTAAGGATTATAGTTGCTCGCGCTGTTTATGCTTGTGTTATTAAGGTTGTCATAGTTATAGTTATAAAAGTCCTGGATCCTCCGACTACTTTTACCACTTATTACTATCAAGTAAAGTTTTAAAGTCGAGAGTAGCTTCATTTCAATGAGACGCCCAACTTCTTTTCTGATAACAATTCTCGATTGTGGTAGTTAAAGAAGGGACACAACTACTCTTCTCAAATAAATATCCGGTTCTTTTTGGTAAATATTAAAATATTTATCTAAGTTTCTCGAAAATATTTGTCCTGCAAAATGTATGGTTTAATCAAACATTCCTCCCTTTCACATATGTATGGATAATGAGGTCATGAAAAATGATTACTAACTAGTTGATTTTTTTTTGTTTTTGCTGTCTATCGCTTATGTTTATTGCTGTTACAAAGTTTAGTTCCTTTTAGAGCAGCAATGCTCTATTGAGCTGGTTTTTTTGTGGCGACGGCAGAATCAATCAAAAGGTCAATTAAAGTGCGGTATTTTGGCCTATTTGTTTATAATCTTGTTTTGTTAGTAATATATTCTTTCTTTTGTTATGTTTTTAGCACGTTTTTGAGACAGTAGTCACCTTAAAACTCCGACAAAAAGGTCAGTGCTTACAAATTAACTCATCAACCTTATTTGGGGCGCTAAAATATGGATTTAATAAGCTAGCGATACTTGTACTAAGCCGAGGGAAGAAGATAATTAGTTTGCAGTATTCCTATTAACATAGCGATTTAATATACGATATTTACCGAAGTTTAATTAAGTTTGTGCAATAGGAAATTAAGAGATTTTCGACAGAACGCGCATAATGAGGTTGCCGTCAACCTAGTCATTTTAGTTAACTCTCTCTGGTAAAACATGATCTCATTAACCTATAATGACTTTAACCTTAGCAAGCGACCCAAAAACTGTTCGAAGATTGAAATATTTCGCACTCCCGGTAATTTGCATTAGGACCGCATTAGAAAGCTTAAAACCAAAAGTTTAGTATAAATGGCGGGACTCAAAAAACGCAACGCTCCACAAACCAAATCTATTGTTATTCGATGCGTAGCTTGCATCAAGGCGAGAGTGCAAAAATACAAATAAATGGAGAGAGTTATGTTAGCGCCACTCCGGTGCAGAGGTTTGCAAATAAGTACCTTGTCCAATGTAAAATGGACTCATTTGTAACGAGATTGCTTTTCATTTACATCGCGTACGAGGATGGTATGCGACGTCACCAGTTGGGTATTTACACACGACGGGTCGACGACCCGTGCATCTCCGCTGTCGTGTGACCACCGTGATTGCTTATCGTTAGTTATAAATAGCTCAACAATATAGGTGCATACGTCCGCAGGTGGCTGTTACATACCGCATTATGTTTGATTCCGAATCACGAAAGGCCAATTACATTTTTTACATATCAATAATTGATTCGCTGTTAATATAATGTATCGTGCCTTGCATCGCTTCCTATTTGAACGTAGAAATACGTTCCGTTAGTGATAAACAGTGTTTATAATGTATTTTTAATGTGTTATGTATTACCATTACACTCATAAATACTGAACACACAGTTTGCATCAAATATTAAAGTTTAACTAAATCAATGGAATTAATTTTGTAATTAAATTTATTTAGTAGAACTGTTAGTTGTTATGAAATAATTAAGTGTAGAAATTAGTTAATCGTAATTGTGGTTGCTGAATATCGCAATTTAACCGGAACTTTATTTCGGCGTTAATTTTTTTGGAGGTTAAAAAATGTTTCCATCTGAAAAAAAATGTAAAGGTCAATGATTTTTTCACATTTACGCAATAACACCAATATTGGAGAAATTTCCGTAAACTTTATTTTCACGGTTCAGAACACTTCAGAATTTAAAATATGAAGTTTGAAGTCGTAATCAGTTGTATGGTAAGAAGTGTATGTAAATAATTATGAGAAAGTTATATTTAAAATTTATGAAGTAATAACAGTAGTATAAAACTTCAAAGCGAGTATAAAAGTTTAGTTCGAACAACACTAAATTTATCAATAAATATGTTTGCTTCATGTTCCAAAAATTAAATATGTAAGAAAAAAAAACACGAATTAAATAAAAAAATATAATATACATGTAAGCGATTATAGTAAAAGAAGGAAAAACAATATAACATTCGGCCTTAAACCAATAAAAATGGGTCGTCGTATAGAGAGGTGGCGTATGTATGCACGTAACATGCGTTGCTTCACCGCTTGCGTCAGATCGGCGCATCGGGTGTTCCACGATAGGCATTTCCGAGCTAAACGTTCAGCTCTTATGACTTGGAAGCAAATGTTTGATAGCATGATAAAAGGCAGTGACAGCCTAATGGTTTAAACTCGGTCTATTGCTGGATCCGACTTTCGAATGTTACCTTCGATGTTTTTAAGTTGTGGCACCTTCGATGTTTTTAAGTAATGTGTGGTAGATGGAAAAAAAATGAAAAAGTTTTTATTTTCGACAAATATTACATTTTTACAATAATTGGGATCTCACCCTTTAAGTTTTGAAAAAACTTGTATTAGGCAAGACCTCTCTTGCCTGTGTGTGCACATGTCATTGTAAAGTATGGTATATGTTTAATGTAAAATATTACAAGGAATACTACAAGCCTCAGTTTAAAAAAAATGTACGTTGAGTTTTTTATTTTATATGTGATCGGTGCCGTAGACTATGGCCAGAAATCCTCTATTTTTATTATATAAGAACGAAATAGCAAACGAGCATGCAGTTCACCTGATGATAAGTAGTTACTGCCGCCCATGGGTGCCTGTAAGCAACTTGATATAGAACACCGAGGATTAAGATGATCGCCTCATATATAAGTAAGCCGGCAATCACACCTTTCCATTGAAACGCAAAAACTGCTTCACGCTAGAAATAGGTCGAGAGGTCGAATTTCATTGATTCTACCACCATGCTCATTGGCTCATCCTCGTGCTTAAAGTGGAGATCCTTATCCAGCAACGGAATAGTAATGGGTTGACGACAATATTATAGGTAATTACTAGAGGCAGCCATCAGCATTTACGGTTTGGGGGAAGGAAGAGGAGCTTAACTAGCCGAAGGTAGATTTTGTGGTATTTAGATGGCGACAATGAAGGTCTCCTGATAAGATAGATACTGCGTTTTAGAATTTATGCTTCGGACCTCTTATGTCTGATATATTTTCGTTTGATGGATGGATTTAAGTAATGCCATTTAGATTTTTGTGAAGGGAGGATCTTGAGCCCCCAAGCCCTGTCCCCTAGATACGTCAGATCTGGTAGTACTGTATTGCACATGATTCGTGATAAACATTAAACAGTAGCAATGAATCTGTAGCCGATTACAAAAAAGATTCTTATCTTTTCAAAGTTTTTAAAATATTGTAGATTTCATAAGAAATAATAAAATTTTGACAATTATAAGAGAACGGATACAAAAACGAACACACTTTCAAAGATGTGCTTATACGATATAAGGAATAGCATTTGGACACGGTTACGTATTAAAGAACCAATTCTTTGGGCGTAGACAATGGTATTTTGTTTCAAATTGTGAAAGTGCTCTCTTCAATAGATCACTCCCAAATAGGCCATGTAATGTTTTACGTAAATATTAGGTACTTGTATTTATACTTTGTGATACGAACTTCAATAGAAACCACGTCTGCGGTGATTCATTATTGCCTTATTGCTGGGCACGTTCAGAGGAAGAGTTAAGGGTTTAGTCTATAATACTGGCCAAGTGAAGATTGGTAGACTTCACACACCTTAGAAAATTTTTTTACAGAACCTCCAATCGTCTAGAAGTTCTCATAATATTTCCTAGCAATTATATAAAGATGATTCAATTTTTATCCGCATTTAACCTTGAAATATATCATGTGTGCTTGGGATTCGAATCTAACACTTTCAGATTGGGAAACCGAATTCGAATCGACTAAACTACCAAAGAAGTAACCACGTACTTTATTATAGTTATCGCCTTGTTGGTGAAAAAACAATTTTGCGCTATTTATTGTATGCACGATTTATTTAAGAATTGAAAAGTCAACTTACTGTTGCCAAACGATATGTCCCAGTTAGTTCAATAACCAAGCATTGTCATAAATGTAGGTTAATATTTTCCATTTATTTTTGCCATTTACGGAGTTGAATAGGTAATAATTATAAGTAGTAAAAAACTTACTCCGCGTACATAATTAAGCGAAAAAGATCAATAGGCACTTACAAATTGAAAAACATTTAATTTCTTACCTAAATATGATGATCTGTTAGAGTAAAGTAGTTTATAAAATTAAAATTAATGTATGTTAAAAGACAAAAAGACGATTATAGACGATATAAGAGGAAGACGGCTAGAATAATATAGAGGACATGCTAGGTCAGCTAACGTCAATAGGTCAAATTAACTATACATAGGGTTGCCAACATTTTTTACGCGAGATAAAATTTTATTATACTTGACAAGAATATTTTTATATTTTATTTTTAGGGCCTCAAAACATTTTTTTACGCTTGTCACTAAAATTATCAATTTAGTGTAACTGTCAATTTTATAGTTCTCAACCCAAATAAAGCGAAAATTAAAAATAATGAGGATTTTTTTTCATTAAATTTCATTAAATTAAAAAACAATAGTTAAAATATAAGTGTTGATTTTTTATTAAGTTTATTTAAACTCTATTGAGAATTTTTATGCTGTTGATGTTGGAAACAGTATTATTTTTGTTCAAACAGTAAAAAGTATATGGTAGTAAAATAGTATAACACAGTTTCGGGCAGTATAGTTGTGAACCCTTAGTATACAGCGAGGAAATGTTGCTAGTTTCGACGTCACTACGAAAATTTCGTAATAAAATAACGTATTTGATATACATATGAATAATATAAATACACAAAATGTGTAATACAAAAAAATATATTATCTGCAATAAACCCGTTGGAATTAATAAGTTGTGTGTTTTATGAGTTACTAAATAAAGGTCAATGAAGATGAATCGTTAAAAATTATAGACAGTGCTATCAATTTTAATTACATGTTCAGCTAACGTTGTAACTTCTGGACCATCTCATAATTGGCTATGTAAATATCAGTAAATGTAATGCAGTTTCTCAAATGTGCGATAATGCCCCTCGTGGGCGCCTGGAGGGCCTATAGGGGAACAGTAAACGAACCAACGAAACGGTTGGAAAGTTGGTTATTGTATATATGTATTTACTTTGGCTAATTTTTTGTTTTTTCAACTTTGCGAGGCTCAGATAAGAAGACATTTTTTGCAGACCACTAATTACAAAAACAAATTATTATTTTATGGATCTACAGCTATTTTTTTTGTCGATCTATGCCTAAAAATCGGAAAAAGTACTATCAACGCCTAGTGCCAGCACTGCTGTCAACGTTTATATATATAAGGAAGAAAGAAGTTTTAGAAACTACATGTAATTGATTCTATTTGGCCATACACGAAATTAGTTTGAGAACCTTTGACGTAATGTAATCGTAGAATATAAATGTGAAGGTCGGAGCGTCAGGCTCATCAAACATAGTCTGTCAGAGGCCGGTGCACTGGTGGCATGCTAAGCACCTGACGAAACACATCATTATCCAATTGCTGACAGAGAAACAAGTATTGCACTATTGGACAAAAGTAGGCGAATATTAGTTGTAAGCATTGGTAAATGTAAGAAACAAACTAGAACGAACTAGGATTTGAATGGGATGTTAAAAATTGAATAGGAAAGTGAGGAAAGGGATTAAGTTAACTAGGTGGTCGATTGGAGTGGTTTCGTAAAGAACGAGCAATAGCTTGCAGTTCGGTTTGTGACATTAATTTACACTTACAGATTTCATTGAAACATTCGCCTAACAGAATAATAGGAGAATGTATATTCCTGACGAGATAATAGATATATTTTATATGCTACTTACCTTAAAGGTACATAGCAGTATAGTTATGTAGTATATATGTATTAGTAATCATGTTAGTTACGGTTAGGGTTGCGATCTTTATTCTACAAAAGTAGAAAAAATGTATGTAGCTTCGGAATAAAGTACAATATATTTTTTTCGTTCATTTTTTCTCCCAAGGCTATTTTTATAATGAGACATGGTCGGTGATAATCAAAAAGGGCGAAATTTAAATAATTTCTGACACCTGTGTGTCTGCAAGTTAACGGGCAAAAAAGGTGAGACGGACAGAAAACCTTCACGCACACTCCAATATCACGCAAAATACAATATTTTCTCTTACTTTATTTTTCTCATAATTTATAATGTATAATTTTCCGTAATAAAGTAGAATATGTACAAATGGCAACCCTAGGTACACTTTTGGTATGTTAAGTAGGTGCGACGTCTTCGCGGAAATGTCGTTAGTAGGACTTCTCTTACAAGTTCTAGCCTACCATTCGCAACGCCTGGAAAGTTGCCAAGCATCTCTGACCTTGGTATCCTTCCTCTATGAATACCTGCTCTGATCAATGAGCAGGTATTTTTTATCGTGAATAAAAATACGTGTGACATTTGATGTAGAGTCACATGATTCAATTATGAATTGAGTTTTTAAATCCTTATAATAATATTGGAAGTACTTGTGATTGGTTTTTATATGATGTATTAGTGATGTAAAACTTGGTTCTAGTGAGGTACCATTACTGCGAAACTTATATCTGCATAATACGAGTAAAAACAATATAGCGATAATGTGTTTTGATTTGAAGGTGTTAATAAAACATACGAGTAGAAGGTACTCATAGTTAGTTGAATTAGCCCTTGGGAACAACAATGTTAAGTAATTATGGACTGAATATCAATATGAAATGACATACGATTACTTTGAAGGAGCCTGCTAGAGAACTAACATGCAATAAGTTAAAAATATTAATTTAAATTAAAATAACACTATATCTGAATTATATCAAAAAGTGATACAGAATGAAACGAACGAAAGAAGATCCGAATGAAACTGAATGAATGTCTCGTGATCAATATCTTCTGTTTTTTTTTTAATTGACTTCATAATTCTTGCATCACTATTATCAATATAATAAAATATTGCTTAGACATTTCGGCATGTTGTCTTAGTAGAGACATACTTGTTTGACAAATATTTCAGTAAGGTCTGAGACATAGACTTTAAAATGTACTACGCGATCGATTTAAACACTTTAATTTTTCTCTCTCGAACAATTAAGATATTAAAGTACTTCACCTACTTGCAGTTTGAGTTCAAGTAGACTCGAACTTACCAGTTCTATTATGTTGGAAATCCAATTCCAAGGCTACGTTTTTTGAGTTGGCAATTATAAAATAGTGCAGGCTTTCGGCACACGGTAGGGATGTGAAAAATTTATCGATAATTTAATAAATCGATCTTTTGCTGACCATAAATAATCGATTTTATATTAACCGATTTTTATTATTTTACACTATGCTTTCTTTGCCGTAGCTTTGAATTACTAAAAAGATTATTTATTTAGTAGTTTCACGTACTTTCGAAATTTAAATAGAAGCTCTATAAGAGAATTATATGTAATGCACTCTACTGCCTATTATTTGTGGTATTTTGAATAAAAAATGTCAACTAAACGAAGAAAAAGTATTTGGTGGGATAACTTTGTAATACAAAACAATAATAAATCGATTTTACCGAATAAATATCGAATTTTGGAATATCGATTGTTTAATTAAAAAATAAAATCGATTAATAAAAAATCGATTTTTGCCCAGCCAAGTCACATCCCTAGCACACGGTGGGGTCGTTGGAAAGTGCTCGGCGGAGCGAGGCGCGGGTGCGCGTTTATAGCTTGCGACATGCCTAAAGGTCGGCCGTGAAACAAATAATAAAATAAAAATTGAAACTCATCTCCTCATAAATAACCCGATTTATAACTAACGATTACATATTTCGAATAATGGTATATTAAAATCGTTAACCTGATTACCAACGGATGTTGATGATCAATAATGATATAATATAACGACATTTCATAAAACATTCTCCAGTATGTGGTAACCGTAATAAAAGACGTTTTACTTAATTAACTGTGTTACTTATCAGTAAATATTATTGCACGTTTATAGCGCATATTAACCGGATTATCGGTTGATATGAGGTTAGTTGCAGAGATACGTAATTTATCCTATTTTATGACATCGGATGACCTCAATAAACTCAATAATGAGATATGTTCTGTATAAGAAACATAGATAAAATGTGAAAAAGATACATATATTTTTCAATATGGAATGTAACTAGCTTGCATTCCACCTGATTGTATGGGGCTATTAGAGCTTTAGGTCAGACACAGGTCAGTCATTATTCCTAAGGACTTAGTTGGAGCGCTTTATGTCTATCTGTATGTCTGACTGATTACATCTTTAGACCAGAATGCAGCAGTTACATAAATAATCAAATAGAAACAGTTCTTAATTTATAAAATTATACAATTGTCTACGTGGCTCTTAACATATATTTTATATAATATTATTATTTATTTAATGCAATGCCTCAGTAGGTTGTGTATCTCTATATCGTGTTCCGGCGGTTCATTACAATGAATTTTGTATAAAGACGCAGCTAAACTAAGGCACACGGCCTAATTCGGTTGTCAATATACTACATACGAGTTTATTTTTAAGTAATCATCAATAACTCGTTAAAAGAAGGTAATCACTGAATAATTGAAAAGACTAACAGCAAATGTGTCTTTTCAATTATCAATTACTTTTCTTATGACTGCAACCAAACAAGTAGCAAAAAGACAGCGGGAAACCGTTGGATTCAGAAGGCACAGGACCGGTTAGAGTGGCTCCATTTAGGAAAGAGTTAGGTCTAGCAGTGGACCTCTAAATGCTGATGGATGTTGGATGTAGCACCTTAACATAACTGGTCATTGCTGCCCAAAAGTACCAGAAATCAAGCATAAGTCGTTTTCAGTCCTTTTAAATTATATACTATCGATATATAGGTAAGTATCTTGTATTGTTTAACAGATGTATAAGCAGTACACTTAGTACGATAAGTCCATTTATCAGGTGTATTGCCGAGTTTCAACTTCTAATATACTAAATATGTCACATCTGCTTATACAAGCTGTAATAGTTTTACATTTGCGACAGGGGTATATTAACGTAACGTAACGTAAAGGTAACGTACATATATTGCCTAAGTAAAAATACTATGAAGTGAACATAAGATCTTTGGAGAGATTTATTAATATGATTTTTCGTCATAAATTCCAATAAAACGGACGTAACTTCTTTTGCGACAATCTTAAGAAATAATCTGTTTTTGGACGATCACGTAATCTATTTGTATGGTTCGTCCTGTGCATCGCAAATCAGATGGGGGAAAGCAAAATCGGACGTACGTAATCCGTGAGCAAAATGTGGTAGGTGGTAATGAGTCTTACTTTCATATCATATTAAAATCCCATAGGAGTTCTTCAATCTGTGTCACGATAATGTGATTGTGAATTTATTTATTTACTAGCTGTGCCACGCAGTTTCGCCCGCGTTTATTAGAGAACAATCTATGAAAATAAACAATTATATAGCCTAAAGCTTTCCACATTAAATTTACTATTTAACACGAAAATATTTTTTCAATTTGAACCAGTAGTTCCTGAGATTAGCCCGTTCAACCAAACAAACCACTGCTTTATGATATTAGTAAAGATTTGGTTAAACTTTATTAGTTGAAATGTAGTAAAAAGGGCGGATTTAATGCTAAAAGCATTTTCTATCAATCAACCATCAAGCTAA
>DWNE01005935.1:0-13518 GCA_018249875.1 Cecropterus toxeus | reverse complement strand
TTCTCATAAAAAAAAGAGTTCTCAAAGGTGTGTGAAGTCTACCAATTCGCACTTGGCCAGCGCGGTGGACTATGGCCAAAAAACTCTCTCACTCTGAGAGAAGACCCGTGCCCAGCAGTGGGACAATAATGAGTTGACGAGATATTATAAGGTTGAAGAGTTCGTTTGTTTGATTGAACGTAGTAATCTCAGGAACTACTAGCTCGAATAAAAAAATGGTGTTTAATAGTCCATTTATTGAAGAAGGCTATAAGCTAATAAATTGGACCAGTGGTTATTGAGTGATTGATTTACACACAGACACACTATCTCATTTTATGTATTAATATAGATATAGATTAAAAAATTGTTATTTCTATGTTAAGAAAATGAGTAATTAATAGTTTATTATGGTCCCTATCGGCATATATATATATATATAAAGGACATGACCAAAAAATATTTAATTTTACTACAGGTTTATATGTAACAAAAATAACATAGCATACTCCTAAACTGTTTGTAAAATGTTTGTCTTTGTTAACGCAAAGTACTTGATACGATATGGACATGGACACATGGGTATAAACTTTCAGTGTTTAGAAATACGTAGACTATCAATAGTGAATACTGAAATAAAATCGATACTTTTTGTCACTGGCACTGACAAAATTTTGCTAAAAGTTTATCTCTATCAGAGCAAAACTGTACACCAATTGTATTTTAGAGATAGAGTTTTGATGGAGGTTTCCGATAGTGAAATGGTGAAAGCAAAACAACAGTCAAAACCATCTGGAAAATAAAACAAGGGGTGTTTAGATTCGACGCGGAAGGTGAAAGCTTAGCGCTCTGACGGACAAAGCTTGTCTCTGCTGTGTTCTGAAAACTATGCACTCTATTTTGTAGAGCATTTTTCAAACATGTGGAGGTACGCTGTAGACATACGATATTTAGTTGTTTTACTCAACAGCGTCAGAAGACGTGTAATGTTTTTCGAGCGTGTGTATTAGCGATACAGCGGCTTGACGTATTGTGACATACGACATATCATTAGAATCGTTTCAGTATACCGAGCGGCATAAGCTATATAATAAAAATAAATGGCGCTTTTAAATAGGGAATAAAGGGGGGAAACGACGAGATTTTTTATAATCTTGACAATTTGGATGTACAATGAAAGCTAATAAATAGACCATAAATATACATAAATATACGTAATATAATACTTTTACTTAACTATTTTGATGAAAACTGATATTCATCATATTGTCGATTTAAGCAGTCAGGTTTTCGTTTTAATATTTGTATGATATAACAAAAAAATGCTGAAAGTCTGAAAGCAATCAATTGTTTCTAAATAGTCGAGTTTATTGTACGACGACCCGCGTGGCCGAGCGGTCACCATACCCGTCTGACGCGCAGTGGTGTTTGTGTATTCGTGTTTGTGTGTCCATAGTACCCACGACGCAGGAGAAAATCCTAATTGGGGCTATGAGTGTAGAAAGCGTGTTTGAATATTGTCTATTCCCATTAAATAGGATTTCTTGGTATTAAATAGGATTTCTAGGTTTTGTTACTTGTTATCATGAGTAGTCGGGGTAATTGTTACTTTCAGTTTCCTTCTATTAAAATAAAATAATGTTCCAGGTATTTAAAAAAAAAGAATGTAGGGTCAAATGCCTATGTTTATTTTTTATCGTAACATTAAAAATAAAAGTCTTTTTTATAATACTTTAGAAATATATTTTCAAATTGAAACACAAATATAAGTCCACATTTTATTTAAGCGTTATCAAATGAAATAATCAAAGCGACGAAATAACACGAACATTTACAAAATAAAATTTAACGTAACGTTGAAAGATTTCTCGTCAGCTAAAATACTTGAAGAGGGGACGCTTTCACGACGTTTTCAAATATTAGATCTTTAACGGGCAGTCACAGAGGTGTACCGATTCAGCAATAGTCGGGATTGAGTGACGTGTTTGCGTGGCGTTTCGCTCGCCCCGGGGACGCTGTGACGAATGACAATTTGACAGCGCTTACGTAATAACTTGAGTGACGAGGACATCCTTATCCAGTTTAGAAATCAAGCGTTTCGCAACTTCTACGTTCAGTTTAAGTAACTTAGACAGTGTGTGCGGTACACACGTTACAAGTTTTAGAAGTATAAAATGTTAGGGACGTATTATCGGTACAAGTAAAGTAAAAGTTTCTAATTTGCTCATGCCGCGAATATAGAAACGCCGAATGACCAGCAGTACACAAAAAGGTTGCCGGCTTACTTATATATGAGGCGACAGTCAGTCCTTGAGAGTAGCAATGCGTCTGTGATCAACTTCAGTTAGAACCCTTGTTCTATATGAAGTTGCTTACAGATGTCCATGGACGGCCATGAACATGCAGTCCACCTGATGGTTAGTAGTTACCTTACCATCAGGTGGACTGCATGTTCATTTGCTACTTCAATCTAATAAAAAAGCTGACGCGCTAACAGAAGGTTGGGAATCTGTTTACTTATTTCAACTGCAAATGCGAATAAAACTATTTTTTGCCGCTTACACAAGAAAATAGTCACCATTCTTTTACCGGCGTATACTGAAAACGCGAATGCGGAAATCTTTGACAGTAATAAAATTACCAGATAACTGTCTGTGTATCTGGCGCAATTATAACAATTAATTTATTTAAGTAATATCTTATGGTTTGGATAACACATATTGCTTGTTTTCCTATACGGTCGTAAATGTTATAAATTTTAAGATTTATGTGAATACATTGGGTCCGTCGTAAAAACTAAATGCAACTGTATTGGATCTCCACTATCCAATACGCAATAATCCGGTGACATATACGTTTCGGATTGAAAAAGATATTTTTTCTTTTTATTCCTTGTCGTATTGTTTGTCCCATCCCAACGCAATCGAATATATTTGTTCAGGTAACTTTATAGAAAACTTTACCGTTCGGTTGAAACCCTATAACAATGCACGAAATCCCACAAACAATGTCCTAAGCACCTTGAGGCGTGAGCGGGATACCTGTCACTTTGCCAACTTGAGCGCTGAATAATAAGGGAACTGTCACGCAGATTCTTACATAATTGTACAAAGTAAAGTTACTGAAAGTAAGTAAATATGCATTTCTTTTTATAATATTTAGTGATATTTAATAATTTGGTTGTTTCGTTACATTATAGAGATCAATCCTTTGCCAAATCTAGCCAGGATCATGTCATGTCCGGAAATTAATTGAGTCCACTTAAAAAAAGAAGTTTACTAAACTAATTAACATCTGAAAGCACCTTCATATAAACGCATCTGTGATCGAATTCAGATAGAACCCCTGTTGGTTCTATCTGAATTCGATCACAGATGCGTTGCTATTCCCGAGAACTAAGATGGTCGCCTCTTAGAACTGCTTCACGCTAGAAGTAGTTGTGGCGCTGGTACGTCCACGGTCGAACTACATTGGTGTACCACCTGAAGTCAATGTTGGTAGTACGCCGTGATGTGATAATAATAATCTGATACGTTTTTCCGTATCGCAAAAAATCGTGTGAAACAGCTTATCATGTATATTTTGTTTATTTTTATAGTATCTAACAAAATATTGCATGACTTTTAATAAATTATTTCACAAGCGCCATAGTTTTCATTCATTGGGCGACTTTGGGGTTTTAAACATTTACTAGACTTTATTTCTATAAAATATATTACGATATGTGTTTTACGTACTTTATCAGCCGTAAGCGCGACTTATTGCGTGCTTGACTGAGGTCCTTTAACCGATAATCAATTATATAACAAATAGTGATAAAATACACTTTCTTTCCGAAAAAGGCAAACCCACACAAAAATTTAAAGCTCAGGAGACGTTTTAACATTGTAAGAGCACTAGTGTTGTCAATGTCACGGAGCGAATGAATAATGAAGTGGACCCGTCACATATTCCGATCTCACTGCAAAGCAATGCAGACTAACATATTTCCGTTTACGAAAGTAAAAAAGAATAATCTTATGAAACATAAAATATAAATTAGCTATTCAACTTCATTACCTCAGCATTAATTGATAAAACCG
Source organism: Cecropterus toxeus (assembly GCA_018249875.1). NCBI lineage: Eukaryota > Metazoa > Arthropoda > Insecta > Lepidoptera > Hesperiidae > Cecropterus > Cecropterus toxeus. Next base: position 9,457 of record DWNE01005935.1, on the reverse strand, counting down.
CCAAAATGACAAAATCACAAGCTATTTTCCAGCTTTAACAGCTCGGATGCTGCAGTACTCGTTAGTAAGAGCCGACACTCATACACACCGTCAATGTCACGAGAGTAAACGAGTAACGAAATGGTCCCGTCACGTGTCCAGATCTCACTACATAACAATGCAGACTTTATGTTTCCATTTTCAAAGTTGAAAAGAAACCTTTAGTTATAATTAAAGTATAAATTGCCTCAAATATTTTTTTCAGTATAAATTAACCAAAACACCAAAAATATTAGCCGCTATTTTTTTTAAACAGTTCAGATGCGAAAAAATTCAATAGTAAGATCATCGATTTGTAAGAGCGTTAATGCCACTTGTAAAAACGAATAATGAAATGGTCCAGTTACGTTTTCAGATTATAGTACATGCTGCACACTTATTTTTTTTCATTTTTATTTATTAGGTTTACCAACAATAGTACATTATTAAATTTACATATATATAGTAAACACAGTGTAACATATTGCTTAATGCTCTATTAATGACAGGTAAACACTGCATGCAATTCTAGTATCTATGCTTAATAATAATATTATATGTATGCACAACACATACACACACCCACACACATTCAGACACATCACACACAACCGCACATCTAACATATTAAAACACAATCAAAATAGTTTACCTATATTTTGTAAACAGTAGTCTCTTTTTCCTTGTTTTAAACTGTAACAATAAATATAATTATGTATTGTAATCCACGAGAACTACTGCCGCCAAACTGCTTCGCAATTCGGCAGGCATGTAAAACGTGATATTGTACTTGTTTGTTTAATGTTCGTTTTATTATTTATATAATAGTTTTATTATAAGTGGATATTTTTATATCCGCTTACAAATAATAAAACGAAAGCAACTTTAAATAAGAAAAACTATTAATGAATTACCCATTTCAATCCATTATTTTAGCGTTGTTTTGACGAAAGCACCAAAAAGGCAAAACCACAAACTATGTTCTAAGCAATTCAGACGTTGTAGTCGTTAGTAAGAGTCGGTGTCGACGGTGTCACGAGAGTGAATGAATAACGAAGTGTTCCTGTCACGTGTTTAGGTCTCACTGCATAGAAATGCACGCTCGTATTCATTCCCCTTTATAAAAGTTAGTAAAACTCCCGACTTGGAACATTGTAGACTTGACATATTTTTACCATTGCCTTTTTAATACGCTATTTAAATTGTCGTACCTTCTTACTTATATTAAAAAGTACAAAGTTTATGAGGAAATATGTCTCTTTGTTACTCTTTTATGCAAACACTTCTGGTCGGATTTTGCTGAAATTTGGAATATATGTAATTTATAATCTGGATTAATACATGGAATACACATTGCCGTGGTAAACGTGACCAAAACAAGCAAAACCGCGGGAATAAGCTAATGGTATATGGTAAGCTAGTAAGTAAATTTATCTTTTGTGATTCAACTGCTTATCACTGAAATACATTTCTGTTTTTGAGCACAATTAAATTTCATCGTAGAAAAATCAAAGGTGCCTATCATGTTTTTAAATACCGCACCCGAATATAAGGCTGGTATTCATATAACTTAACTATTACTACTATAACCTACCAAGAACTTTAATTAATAAGAACTTATAATAATAATAATAATAATTAATATAATAAGCTTGTGACTTATTATATTAACTACCGCGCTTACATTCTCTTTATAAAGTACCTATCTTGTAAAATTCGAAACTTTAGAAGAGAACGCATCGTCATTCACTTTGTTTAAATTTTTTATCCAAAATGTGCTGCACATATTGAGTGTATGACTTTTTTCATTACAGTTACTTTTTTATAATTTTGTTTCTTTTATTTTATATTATAGGTGACAGAACCCGTCCAGTTCATTACACAAGTACCATCGTCACACCTTACTATGTAACAGAGATTTTAAGCGCTTCTACATTCCGGTTCACACAAAACAATTCATTCTGAAACTCGATGATGTTGAAATTCTATTCCATTACTATGGTCTCGTATTGCTCGGCATATGTACATACATACGAGTATGGTTACAAAGGCTATATGTCTAGGTTTAAGGCAACCATTGCACCACCCTCGTAAGAATTAAAAGATTAATAACTCTGCATCAACCCATCGGCCTTTTGAGGTCTTTTGTTGGACATAGGCCTATCCTAGTGAGGGATTTTGCCAGTAGTTACTGCGCCTAACTTTTAAGAGGTATTTAACACCACCCGGCAAGAGCGGCACAACACTGCAAAAACCGTCACTACACGACAATAATAATTCGCAGTGTAGTAAATACTCAAATGCTAAATTTATAAATGAAAATTGCCAAAAAACTAAAGCTTCAACATTACCTCTTAGCAACAAAAATGGAAATGTTTCATCCTTAAAATATCCACTATTAAAAATATTTTCAATGCATGAAACCTTTTACCGATTTCATTCCAACGATCAGTTTTTCATCGAGAGAGATTAAAAATAGACGAGTGTGAGAAACGGGAAATATACTCTTGAATAAAATAAAATTGTCGAAAATATAAAATTCTGTCATTAAATTTCACGTGAGCGAAAACGTTTTTTAATGGAATGATCTTTTTATATAATTATATTATTAAGGCAAATAGCGCGAAATGATCTACATGATTATTAATATCATCGTCCTTTTCCATACGCAGTTTTAATTGTTTTTTGCAATCACATTTTTTACCTATGATGCCTAATGGTGTAGCATAAGGTGTTCAAATCGAGCCATGAACCCGGGCGACATTATTTGGGAGGCGGCATCTATTTAAAAAAAATACATACCTATAACCAGTATTTTCTGTAGGAAAAAAATTATAACCCAATTTGCACATTCAGATTTCACCTTTTGGGTGGCGAAGAATCAATCGCTAGTTCGTAATAAATTTAATTTCATCAAGTTTTGTATGTAGTCCAACAGTCTAATCGATTCCTCAAAAGTTTTTGAACCAGTTGAAGTACTCTAAGTTTAACGACTTTTAACAAAGACGCTTTTTCATACAACATAATTAACTTTATTATTTTTACCTGACTTCAAAGAAAAGGAATGCGTACATACGCTTCTACAGAGGCGTAATATTACTACGAGTGATTCAGACGAGACGGCTAATTTAGTAAGAATTTATTAAATTACTCGGCTATACTCGGCTATTGCTTTGAAGTTTTTAACTAATAACGACGGCTGGTATTTTTGGAAAATTAATTTTACTTTTACTGGTGTTTTAATATATTTTTAATTGGAGTACCTATGCAGTCCACAAGATGCTAAGTGGCCCCTTCGCATCACGTGGATATATGTATGTTTTGGAGTTTACTCCTTAAGAATCGTTTTTTTGATTTAAGACGCCCGGTATGAGAAAAATATGAGGAGTAAAATCAACTGAACGAATGACCTCATTACGTTTTTGGTGTGAGCAGTGCAGCTAGATAGTGGGTAGTGTGTCTCACTCTTACTGATGACAAAACAACATATAGTGGGGGTACGCTCTACGCACGATCTGGCTGCACTGGTTGTGAGTGTATTAAGACGTGTATAGAGTATGCTGCAAAGTGACTATATCTATATGTTATTGAGCTTGTTTATATAAATGTCATAAAATCTTAATTTAATGTTATTGCGCCTGTTTAAACAATCGTACTTAAGAAGTAATCTCCAGTAGTGCGTCGGAGCTGACACACATATTTCTTTTTGTCAGAATGAAGTAGCAAATGAGCATGCAGTGCACCTGATGGCAAGTGATTTCTTCTACCCTTAGCATATATAAGCAACTTCAAATAGAACAAGGGCTCTAAGTGAAGTCGATCACAGATGCGTTGCTACTCCCGAGGACTAAGATGGTCGCCTCAAGTCGGCAACCACACATTTCCAGCTAAACGCAAGACTGCTTCGCGCTAGAAATAGGTGTGGCGGTGAAACCTCTCCGGTCGAACTACACAAGTTCTACCTCCTGGTGAATATGTTTACCCAACTTCACATAGAAAAGGGGTTCTACTGGGCCAAACTAAGATGCCTCGTGTTTGAGTCAGCCGGCATCAACACTATTCTAAACGCATTAAATGTTTTACATTTGAAGTAGATGACGGTGGTACATCCCTAATTGAACCGTTTTTTTGTGTAAGAATGAAGTAGCAAACGAGCATGCTGTCGACCTGATGGTTGGTTATTGCCACCCATAGACATCTGTAAGGAACTTCATATAGAACAGGGGTTCGTGCAGGAACTTACTCTTTTGGAAAGTTGTAGTTATAGTACCTACTTTTAGTATGGCAACAATACTAGGACTTATTTTAACTTAGTCGTTAAATCTATAAAAGTACGGTGCCGTTGTGGCAGAAGATAATTTACAGAGAGAATAATCATCATCAACCTATTACTATTCCGAATCTGCACACAGATGTACTGTCGAACAAGAGAGTTTAGACTAGCGTTTCCCAACGCGGAGCACACGCCCCACAGGGGGCAATTGGATAGTTAGGGGGAGCAATTTAAAAATGGACTCGATACATTAACACTTTCGCTTTGGGTTGTAATGTAAAAGCTTATGTTTTTCGAGCAAGACCCTCCTTCTGACGCAGTCAGTACTGGTCTGACGTTGGCAAAAATTATGTATGGGGGGCATAAAAAATTCAGATAGTATTGGAAAACACTGGTTAAGACCATAACTCACCATGTTCGCCAAGCGTAGAATAGTAGGTTTCACATACCTTTAAGAACTTGTTTAACAGAACTGTCAAGCATACCTATATATTACCTCTCGACGTTTTTCTTCACCGTTACTGTAATAAGTATCTTTTACCCAGACTAATAAATGCAAGCTTGAGATTTGAACCCAGACCAGCAGTGTGAGAGCCTAAGTTCCAAAACACGTGGTTTTCAACGCATAGCCTAATATGCATGCCTATATTAAAAATAAAATGATAAACCCTTATTTAAATTTTACATACTTATAAACTTTGTCTTGCAATTAAGATGTCGTGTCAGGCTGGTGTTGTAGGAAGTATAACCAGAGCCATAAATCGTCACATACGTACATAGTATGCTATGTATGAAACCACTTCGCGGCAACGACGCTCGCTGGTTAGCCTGTTAATTAAACAATTGTGTTAAATTAAAATGGATTTGGTTGACTATATACTACGGTGATTTTAGGGTTCCGTACGTGGTACGGAACCCTTCGTGAGTCCAACTGGCACTTGGCCGGTTTTATTAATAATTTTTTAAGAGAACAATAGCTTAAACAACACACATTGTCCATTCGAATTCAAGCAAACACCGACCCTAAAAAAATCTCAGGAATAGTTTAAACACAAGCCAACCATAATCTATATGGAACAAAACCAAAATGAAATCCCAAAATGAAATCCGACCATAAGGACAACATTCAGGCCATTGCCAGAAAGGCAACACTCAGTTTTGTCCTTTCCAATATATCTTTTTTATAAACTTAAATATTGTATTTTAACCGACTTCTTTTATATTATAGTCTATATAAAGTCACGGATAACACCTAGGAATATCTAGCAAACCAATGGTCCTATGCAGATGTTATCTAAGCATAAAACAAATTACAACATCACTACTAATTGACTTCAGAAGTACCCTCATACATTTATTTCTTTCAAATTGAAACAAACGAAGAGAAGAAAAATAAAATATTATTAATTTTTATTAATATTTTTATTTATTTCTAACAAATTTTATATAAACAATATTTTTATAATTTAAGACAGTCACTTCTAATACATTTACTTGCATCAACATTTCTTTGCTTGACGACCCGCGTGGCGGAGCGGTCACCATACCGGTCTGACGCGCAGTGTGTCCCGGGTTCGATTCCCGGCCAAACAGAAATATGAATGAAATCTTTAGATTTCTGTTCTGGGTTTGGGTGTTTGTGTATTCGTCTTTTTGTGTCCATGGCACCCACGCCAAAGGAAAAAATCCTAGTGTGGGGCTACGAGTGTAGAAGGCGTGTGTTGCTCCTTGTGTTAAAAAACATTGTACAATACTGCAGGAACATTTCCAGAAAAGAAAGACTGCAATATCAAGACTTGTGGGCACTTTATTAAGTTTGTCGTCTCATTTAGATACTGAATCTGGAACAATAAGTAAAACAAAAGCGGCTACGGAGTGAATAATTAAACAAGTGTAAAACTCTATCGTTCCATGGCTCCCGTAATTTCACCCCACAAAGGAAACTAGTTGCTCTTTCAGAGAACCGTCAACAAGAAATATCCTTCCAGAGAAAGTGTTTACTTCTTCACTACAAGTATTTTTAGTTACTATTTTTATGTCTAAGGAATAAATGTTTATGTCTATAGAATTCCTCTTTTGTTCTCTGTTTGTTCTTCAGCTCAATAAAGGCTCATTTAAAAAAAACACGCTTTCTACACTCATAGCCCCACACTAAGATTTTCTCTTGTGTCGTGGGTGCCATAGACACACAAACACGAATACACAAACACCCTGACCCAGAACAGAAATCTAAACTCATCGTTCATATTTCTGTCTGGCCAGGAATCGAACCCGGGACCTACTGCGCGTCAGTCAGGTATGGTGACCGCTCGGCCACGCGGGACGTCAACTTATTTAAACTAAGAACACTGTGTCGTCACTGACGCTGGCTGACAGGGATGCGTTCATAGACAATACAGCGATTGAACCAGACTGCACGGAACTGTGTCACTAATACATGTGAATAGGCCTTAATGAATTCACGAAGTTATCCGTGTCGCCATTATGGCGACTTCTATTTGCACCATTAGAATTTACAAAACACTCGAAAATCTGAATTTTGCGGATTTATTTTGTCGACTCGAAATCCATATATTTCATGTTTTATTATTAAGGTTATGTTTCAATCACCAGTACCAGTTGAATACTTTATATAAGTTGCCTTGTGACTTCAAACTTTATATACCTATGTAGTGTTTTATATATTATTACATAAAATACTTCCGAGATAAAAATATGTTTATTGTAAGCTTTGTTTAATCCCACGTTAAAACTTTTCACTTTACTCGTATTTGTATCCCAAAACATGTCCAAATTACAAAGACATTATCATTTAAATGTCAGAGGTGACTTCAAATACAATTTCTATTCTAAATCATAATTATATTTAACAACATTTTTATTTTTACCTAAAGCTATGTAAACAAGGAATATAACAACTAAGCAAGAATTAAAGAACATGACTATTCTTGGTCATATAGTCAGGTAATTTTTTATGACATTTTTATTTAAAACTATGCCATTTTTATTTAAAAGTTGTTTATATTTTTAAATCAATTTATGTAAATTATAATAAATATCCTGATATTTGTTTTTTTATTTATTAAAAGTATTAACAAAATTTTCTTGACAATTGTAATCATTAAATATATTTATTTAAAGAAATTCTTTGCTTTAAATTTTTCGTTTTGTGTCCACCAATAAATGTTTTCAAATGATTCGTTTCTCTGTATGTCTCTTAATACGGTATATGGGATATACGTAACTATATAGAAATACTGTATATATTAATTATGTAGACAGACAAGTGACGTTCTGAGAGTCTGCAATGGCGTGCGCGGGTAATTTGAATCGGGCGCGCCGGAGGCTGCGAGTTGCTCGCATTTCTCGTTAGTTACACGAAGTAACGATGCGCAAATTTTCACATACATTCAATATATATACGAGCACATTGTTTGGTTTTTGCGTCTTAGAACTTAAATCGGAATGAGCATGTAAGGTACATTACTTGTAGGGGGCATGTAATGTACCCACGCCCTTAGTACGAGTTTTTTCGTTTAATCATTTCAAGTTTTTGCCCGTCATTAAAACGATACAAATTTTAACTAAGCGCCCTGAACAGTGTGTAGTTACTGGTATCTGCAATCAATACCCGAATTCCTCGCAGTACTAACTTATTCTTCAAGATGTATTTGTATCCTTAAAGTTGAGATGGTACGCTTCCTTAATGTATACTGATTTATACCTCAGAAATGTGTAAAATTACTGTATCCTGATATCCAAGACCAGTACCAAATTCGATAGGCCACGATTCTAATGTATATCTCAGAAAATGACGATGTTAGTCAAACAACGCTTCAATTGTAACAAACTAATAATGTTTAAACCATAATGTATCTTATGGTTTCTCATTACTCACTTATTTTAATTTTTATACCTGAACGCAATGGTAACAAGCTAAATTGGAATATCTTTAAGGAATTTATTAGTTGCTTTGAAACACATACGTGAAGTGCGGATAACAGCTAGTTTGCTTACATAAATCTATACAAGGTGTATTACCTCTTGACAACCGATCCCGAGGCGCGATACGCGTATGTACCTGTCAAACACGACATTGTTCTAGAGATGGATCGTGTCTCTTACGGTGGATTATTATACCTAGCTGTAGGCGACGTAATTTATCAATTGTAGCCGAGCTACGCGGTTTCACCTGTGTTTATAAAAATATGACACAACTTTAAAATAAAATGGTATACTGCTTCAAATTTAATACTAGCACTTATAAAAAATATTCATTAAAAATACAAGTCTACAAAATAAATGAGGTCTGCATTCTCCTGTTCTCCCATTTTAGGGTTCCATACTCAAAGGATAAATAGTTTGTCGGTCCGTCTGTCTGTCTGCCACCAGGCTGTATCTCAGGAACCGTGGTAGCTAGGTATTTGAATTTTTTATACGGATACTATATTTTTGTTGCCGCTATAACAACAAATACTGAAAACAAAATAAAATTAGTATTTAAGGGGGGCTCCCATAAACGTGATTGAACGTTACAACGTAAAACGTGATTGTTTGCTGACAATGGCTTAATGGTACGGAACCCGCCGTGCGCGAGTCCGACTCGCACTTGGCCGGTTTTTAATATAATAGTATTGCGTAGATGAACAATTAAATTAGGATAATAAAATTAAAATAAAAGATAAATAATCTTAACACAGATAAAATTTTCCAACTATATATTGAAATACTTAGGCCGTTAAATACTTAGGCCAGTATTTAACGAGCATATTTTATTAGGCCTTTCATGTCATCGGATACATATATCCCAAGTCAAAATAAGATACATGACGTACACGTATAATGCAGATTTGGACATATAACACATATATTATATACTGTGAATGTGATGTGGTAATACAGAGAAGGCTGTATACAAAAGGCTACGTGACTTTTATCGGGACACAGTAGAACCTGCAGGTAAAATTGTTTCAATTTTATTCTTCATGCTCCAAAACGTGGTTATTATTGATTTCCGAAAACTTTATGAATATAAAAACTCTCTGTATTATTGTACGTTCACTACAGTGACATTTTATAGCCATATATACTCTTATCTACTAAGATTTCCTAGAATATATATATATATATATTTAGAATGTTCTACGTTTACTAGCTTTCATTTGA
>DWNE01005934.1:0-13518 GCA_018249875.1 Cecropterus toxeus | reverse complement strand
TGTATGTCCATTTCTTTGGCACGTGCTACAGCCCAAACGGCTTGACGGATTGTGACGTATGACATATCATCAGAATCGTCTCAGTTTGTTTAATGACCAAGGCTATATAATTTTTAAAAATTGCGCCTGGAAATAGAGGAAAAAACGTTTTTTTTTACTATTACGATAATATGGGTATCAAATGAAAGCTAATAAATAGACCAATCTAAATATATATATATATATATTATAATACACTTACTTAACTGTTTTTACAAAAAGTCATATGAGTGTTAAATTAAATACATATCATTAAACAAAAAATTGGTTTTAAGCAGTCGGGTTTTTTGTTTTAATGTTTTAACGATGTTACTAGTTCTAAAATTATATGCGTGTTAAAAATAAATTATGAGGGCTTTAAAGTGAAAGAAGGCTTAGTTAAAAACCTACCTAAGTGTTTTTTTTTAAAGAAAAGTACTCAAAGGTGTTTGAGATCTACCAATGCGCGCAAAGACCAGGGCGGTAGAGTGAAGTCTAAAGTTCTCATTAGGAGAGGAGACCTGTGTCCAGCAGTGCGCAGAATCAATTAAATAAGCCAAAGAGTTTATCAGAAATTTCTTTCGTGGTGTTACAGCATACGAAGTCGGTAAGATGGCCTGTCACTTCATAGTTGCATGAAAATGAAAGTTAATGCTGTTATTTTGATTAAAAGTAAAAGTATTACTGTAAGCAATTATTTAATTCATGCTAATGTTTATTTGTCCCGACTCCGTCAGAAGGAGGTTTAATGTTTCTCGAGGTTCACGAGTATGTATATGTATATCGAAACAGATGAATATGCAAGGTGCATTAGGCGGCGACATATAAAGATAACGAAGAAACTTCTATAGCAATGTTTGTAATCGCAGAGATAATGAGAGCTTTATAATATTTTATAATTTCTATTTTAATATTTTTCATGATTGTAGCATTTATTTTTCTCTTTTCAGTTGTATCAATATTTTTTGCTTTATAATAATTTATTTAATTAACAGTTTACCAGTGCGAGGACATATCTATTTAAATCTATGTAGATAACAATTGAATTCATTTTGTTGATTGTTAACTTGTTTTCGTATCTCCGAGTTTCTAGAGTTTTCGCTGTTGTTCGTGTAATTATTGTTTTTGTGCCTGTTCCTCACTTCTAGAATTAAATGTATTTTATTTAAACGTGCATTACAAATAACACAATTCGATTAGAATGATAATTATGTATGCGCTTGTTCTAACGTATAATAGTTTTGTTGTTATTATCAAGGTCAATTTTGTAAGTAATGGTATTGTTTTGAATTTTTAATTTACGTCCGAATTACTAAAGTCCGAAATACTTAGCTTGAATTTTGGCTTATTTAACATTTGTGTATTCGGGAAACTTCTATTCACGTATTGATTGGATTTTCGATTTTTGCACTTCAATGTCAATATTTCCTGGCCCGGTGTGTTATTCTCTGTGAACTTCTCTACCTTTATGTAGGTAAAAATAAATGGCTTTATATCTTAGTCATTACCCGACTGCGTCAGAAGGAGGGTAATGTTTTTCGAGCGTATGTAATATGTATGTCTATTTCTTTGACACGCGCTGCAGTCCAAACGGCTTGACGGATTGTGACGTATGATATATCATTTGAAGAGTGACATAGGCTGTGAAATATTAATTAATAGCGCCTAAAAATAGAAGAAAAAAGGGGGAAACGTTTTTTTTTACTATAAGGACAATATGGGTTAACGGTAAAATAACATGATTATTAAAATACCTCTTCTTGTACATTGCTATCGTTAATTTATATGGCAGACATAATTGTGCATTTTATTAAAGGACGTACCTTTCACATTACTAAGATGAGCCTTACGAGTATATCCTTCGATCACTTATATCCCAATAAAATTCATGTAGCTTATAAAACGTAGCGAAGTCACGGGTACATAGTTAGTATAATCTACATGCCGTGTCTAGAACGAAAAACAGGGTAAATAAAAAACAGTTGCTCACCTTGATGTCAACGTGCCGAGAATGAATGCACTTGTTCATACGGCTTTTGGAGTTTGGAGATGCAGAGACGAATGCATTGTATCGATACAATGCAATACAATATGTATTATACGATATTTAAGATGTAGTTCGACCGAGGAGGCACCATCGCCACACCTATTTCTCGACCTCAGTCCTCGGGAGTAGCGACGCATCAGTGAACGACTTCAGATAGAACCCCTATTCCGTATGAAGTTGTTTATAGATGTCGATGATATAGATTTTGGTTGTGGCTACTTACCATGCGGTGGACTGCAAGCTCGTTTGCTACTACAATGTAATAAAAAAACGAATTTATGTATAACAAGCTACATGCGGTCCAAATGACAGATGCGGTCCAATCCACGGGGGATTGGACCGCATCGGTGACTTTTACCACGGTAATGTGTATCCCATGTGTTAATCCTGGTCATAAAATATCTGTGCGCCTAATTACAGCTAATTTCGACCATTAGTTTTTGCGTGAAAGAGTAACAAATACATAAACACCCTCACAGACTTTCAATTTATAAGTTTTAATATCTAGTAGTAAAGATTTAATAGAAACGTATTTGTGATTGACTTCATGTAGAATCAGGTGGACTGCATGGTCGTTTGCTACTTCATACTTAGGTATATACATATATAAAAAACACACACTTTTTTTTTACTAATATTTTACGACATGCTTAAGCAGTGGTATCTAAAATGAATATCAAATGTTACATGTGATGTTCAGATCTGGGTCAGACAGTACTCTAACTTCTAACTGTTCGCGGTCCGTGTTTCGAGCTGAAACTTTAGAGGCTGTGAGCGCGAGTGCACTCTGCAAGTCTGTATTGATTAAATGTTCGTAAATGGATAAAACTAGTCGCCCACAGTTCGCGTTTTGCAATTCGCTAGCACCGGTTTACGGTTAGGCTTCTGACACACGTGTGTTTTGATTGTAGGGATGTTATCGTTACAAGCTTTTACTTGTAGTTTGTTATGTGGAGGTCAAAGCTTGCAACTGAATTTGAAACCAGTTAACCTCAACCGATTAATGAAATCCATGCACTCAGTTTCGATGACAATGTATGATAAGTTTAGTTACGTAATTCAATATGGCGACCCCACCAAAATGGCGGGCTAATTATTATTTTATATAATACACATTATATGACACATTTATATGATCACAAATTTTCTGAAGAGAGACGATCACCCGAATAAGCTTGTAGAGACGAATGGTTGAAGTTCGAACTTAGCCATTGAGAGTAATAGCACATCTATGGTGTTGCAGATGTCCAGGGGGGGGGGGGGGGATAACCACTTGTGTTTACACTAGTACTTTTTCCATGTCTTGGGTGCCAATGAAGAAAAACGAATTTAAAAACACTCAAACCTTGGACAGACTTCATCACACAGGTACCTATAAGTTTGGCCGGGAATCAAACCCGGAACCTATTGCGTGTCAGATTGAAATAGTTACCGATCCGCCACAGGGGACGTCTATTATTTGCTGCTGGGTTACGACTTTAGTTTTTTTCATAAAAATGCGCAGTGGTTTAAACACCAACAACTCTACCTACTATAAAACCTTTTTCTGTTAACAAACTTATACAGTTGCACCGCGCTGGACATAAACTCGTCCGGTGGAACTGGTAGTGGCGATTTGCGATCTGACCATACATAGTTAATACCCAATCGCCACTTTGGTAACACTGCGTGTTGTTGTCCTGTCGCAACCACGATATTGTCGGTGTTGGTGTTTTTGATCAAATGATGGTGTTTTTGGCGTTCGCTGCACACTAATAGGTTTTGTTTGAGTTTGAGGATGGTTTGAATTTGATAGTTGATACAACCTATTTTAATTGCAGTTTAGGGCATCACCGTCACACCTTTTTCTGTCTTATAACCCAGGGATCGCTCTGTTGTGCTCTGGTTTGAAGGTCATGTAGACATGCTTATCCGAAGTATTCAAACTCTCAGACCTTAAGGATAGCAAAACATCTGTGGCCTAATTCAGATTCGACTCTAAGCAAGTTTGGGGTTGATTATACATGTATATGGCCGGCCATACCATTGGGTACGCTGCTCGTTAGACTTCTGCCTTTTAAAAATAAAAAGAAAGAAGGCAACCTTGGCTCGTGGCGAATCTTGCAACAACACAATCGCAACCGTTTATGGTTGCGGTAAACGATAATGATCGTTTTACTTTTAATAATTTGTTTTAATTGACTTTTTATATAATGTTCAATTTATTTGCTTGTTTCAGGTATGTACCAGTAAAGTCTACCAAAGAACTGCAACACTGATAACCACAGTAGGTGGTGGTAAATTAATTATTTTATATACGAGTAAATATGTATTTTAATTTGATTACATACAAGATCACGTCCATACTTCGAGTATGGCCTAAAACTCTCCTATTCTGAGATAAGACCCGTGCCCAGCAATAGGACAGGGTTGCATTGATGAGACATACCTTCATACTCTTCATATTTTCATATGAAGAGTATAAAGGTTAATCTATGATAATTCGACAAAAACATTACACCTATTGCAGTAGAAATATTCTATCGACACAGTCTTTGTGTCTTTATAGGCCCAGCGGTAATAAATATTTACAGTTACATAATGCAAATATATAAATATTAATAAGCACGGTAAATGTTCATCTATGTAAATGAACAATTGTATCTACCAGGAAAACACATAGGCAAACATAATTTTCCTCAGTTTAATCGATTGATAATTAGTATTAATTATTATATGTATGTGGAATTACATTTCGTTAGTACGCTAGTTACGAGCGTATAAATATTTATAGAGGAGTGTCAATAATTCTAATTACTGAAGTGAAACTTAAACTTGATACTACGAAGATGCGTTTCGTTGCTCTGTGCCCCTTTCTAAGTCATGCTAACGATTTTTCCTCGTAGCTTGTATAAAAGCTTAAGTTTTCTTTATGCGAAAGATGTCCAAATATGCTTATATTTGGTGATAATTTAATCGATTTTTGAAGAAGCATAAATCTTAGGCAGGCAGAATTATTTTATTAATTATCTTTAATATTTGTTTTACTGCTCAAAGGCTCAATCCACTAATAGGACTGTTCTATTGAAAACGTTCATTGAATGAAAATAAAGCAAAAAGAGACATTTGTATTAACTTCTTCCAACATCTCTGGTGGATATGCATAACAATGCCGTTGATCCATATTAAAACGTGAGGTAAGGCTGAAATGCTTACACGTGACAGTACACACACGTTAATGGTCTCGAGTACTAAGTACTACTTACTAAAACAATACTAAGATCCACTTACGCTAGTCATCGCTTACCAGCAGGCAGGCAGGATAGCAGGCACATTTCGACCCGCGTGGCCGGTCACCATACCGGTCTAAAGCGCAGTGGGTCCCGGGTTCTATTCCCGGCTAGACAGAAATATGAATGATGAGTTTAGATTTCTGTTCTGGGTCTGGGTGTTTGTGTATTCGTGTTTGTGTGTCCATGGCTCCCACGACACAGGTGAAAATCCTAGTGTGAGGCTATGAGTGTAGAAAGCGTGTTTTAAAAATAAAAATAAAATCCACAGAATACACCTATACTTTAGCATATATATGTGCGTAATGAGTATTACATGTTGTAACATAATAGAGGAAATCTATTATAAAATAATTAAATGCGTATGTACAAGATTACATTGTAAATATATACACGTGTATATAAAGTGTAAATAATATAAATATTATGCATATAAGGGTATTGTTGTTACAATCAGCTTCATTAAGGCTTGACAGTTCTTATCATCAAGAGCGTAACAATTGATTGTGTGTCACACGGTACAAATATGTTTCTGATGTAACGATTTATTAAATTAGGTAAAATTGATATTTCCGTAAATAATAACCCTAGTATAGAGAAATAGATTAGAGATTAAATAATATTAACAATGGATACGAATCTAAGCTGAACTTGAAATTATTTTTTGTCAGTATAATAGATATGTGTGTAGGTATAGCTTTTTAAGAGGAGGGTCCAACATAGATGGTGGGTGAAAAGTCAGCTAAGCTAGTCTCTAATTTTTTTCTTACTGAAAGCTGTAGTCTGGAATAAATACACTACACCAATTAAGTATTGGTATAGCGTATTTATTCCAGACTTATGGCTTATGGCTTGCTTAGAGAAGGTCATAGGCAGCAAATGACCGTCAGATGAAGTGAAGTCGTATTTAATAATATTATGAAAGATTTTCCTTGAATCTTTCATAATATTTTCATATATTGTTGACATAGTTTTTGTACATGAAATATTTAGATTAGCATTTTATCTCTTATCAATGTCAACTAAAAATTTCATTGTTCGATAACAATAGGACAGCCAAGCTCAGAGCAAATAGAAAAGAATAAAAGTGTGATAATTATCATGACTGTGAACGGATTAATTAAATAAAAGGAAATTTAAACACCTACCTACGCTTGCCATTTTGAACTCGCATGTTTTATTATTTAAATAATATTATGTAGAATAGTTATTAAATATGGAAGAGGGTGATGACTGCTACTCCTCGAATACCTGCTTCTACGTCCAAAACTCTCAAGTAATTACTATGCATAATAAAGGTAGTACTTCGTAAGAAATTTATTAGTTTTTCATGATAAAGTAACTTTTTACAAGTGTCTCGGTAGTTTATACGAATTGTCGCAGTTCAAGACATACATATGTTTATAACGTGCCACTGCGCCGGATGCAAGATGTCCAGTGCCTGTAATACGTATCTACTTGTAGTCATTTTGTCAGCATACTAGTTCAACACTATAAAGCGAATGTAGTTGTATGTATGTTGGGACGTCTTACCCTCCGGGACTTACATATGCTACGGCTAAGTCGACATAAGGGCGGAACGCAAGAATGTTCTGGACTCGAGGGGTACCCTTTTTCCCGAGCTATTTTCGAGGAGATTTATACCTTCCGAATCTTTAACATTTATACATAATAATGCAATATTAGTAAAAACATTGTAATATAATGTACAAATGTAAAAGATATTTACCATTCCCACTGTTTAGTGATTCAGTGTTTGGTATTCAAATGTGGTTCTGCGGCTTATGAAGATCGTATTTTTATCCGACTTTAAAGAAGGAGGAGGTTCCCAATCCGTCTGTATTTTTTATAGATTTAAGAAATGATGAGGCGCGGTCGGGAGTTAGATGCATGACCCCTATGCCAATTCTATTTCATGCCTCGAAAGGCATTCGACGTCGGATTCGAGCAGGTGTAATAGGTAACCACGATATATGTACGACGGATTGTGACGTATGACATAACATTAGAATCGTCTCAGTTTCTACAGTGGCATAGGCTATACAATTATAAAAATGGCGCCTGCAAATAAGGGAAAAGAAGGAGGGGGGGAGGGACTTTTTAATACGACAAAATGAAAGCCAGCATATAGACCATTCCAAAAATATACATACTAGAATACTTTTACTTGACTTTTTTGACGCAAACTCATATAAAGCGAATAATTACATAATTACATGTATATCATGATGAACAAAAAAATTCTACTAAGCAGTTGGGTTTTTGTTTTAATATTTTTAACAATGTTTGTAGTTTCGAAACACGTTCTTTGATAGATAAGCCACTGTTAGTCGCATTTAAGTTTCTAGGACATTCTATTCAAGACATATGATAGTTATTTTGGCGATGATGCTGTTTCAGGCAATACAATTTAAAGCTATGGTTACAATTGTAATTCTCGATCTGTTATTTGCTATGGACTTATAAAATATATTGTAAATGATTCAATCCACTCGCAAACACATTGTCAATTACATTCGCTCGTCACAAAGAACTCCAGCGGAGTGCTCTCCAGCGCGGGCGTTATCGCGTATTGACTGTGCTGCGGCGTAGGGTTGCCAAAAACCACATTTCGAATTAATTAAATCGAGTAGCATTACATTTTCTACCAGTTCTTTGAAAACAGTAACAAACTTATAAACGAAGTTCTTTAATGCAGCTTGCGGTAAAAGCCGAATAGTAGAAATCGTCACGTATGGAAAAAAATACGCCTTTCCTATAATGATCTCTCTTTCTGTCTCCAGCAGCTTTGTCTGTCTCTATTCTAGCAGTCTAGCATCGTGCGTTGTATCGTCAGCTGGTTATATAACCTCAATTGTGAACTTGTAAAAATACCGTCAGAATTAATTTCTATTTATTTTAAATTGTATTGAATTAATAATAATTGGATTGAATTGATCCAAAAATTTCACCTATGATTTAAAATATGTATTAAATCATAGGTAACACTTTTTGGAATTATGATTCAGTTACATTTATTAACATAAAACATAACCGCTTTCTATATTCATAGCCTAGTAGGATTTTCTCCTGTGTCGTGCCATGGACCGCTGGGGATCGAACCCGGGACCCACTGCGTGTCAGACCGGTATGGTGACCGCTCCGCCACGCGGGTCGTCAAATTTTTTCCACTCTGTAATCTAAGTAGTTTTAGCATTTGGAAAGTTTTGTGGAGACGATCTTAACCCCATTAGTTTCAAGCCCAAGGGTAATTAGAACGATAGAGCACAATTTATATAAATTTTTAATTTATTTATAATTGAAGTCCTTGTCGGTATTAAGTTGAGACCTTGTCCGCATAAAGTGTCTCGTTTAATTTAATTGATATTTGATTGACTTATTCATTTGTTGACTGTTTTCAATATTAATTAAGTAAATGAGTTATGCACCAAAGAAAGTAGATTAGGTACGGAAGTATCTTAGAAAGAAATAAAAGATGTGATTAGGCTAGCAAGTAGTATATCAAGTCTACCAAGACGGCCGAGTGCAAAATGGTCAACCTTATACATCTGTGACAATTTTGGTAATGTTGTTTTTTTAATAAGCCTGTAATAGCATAACAACTCAAATGCACTCGTGAGATTTGAATCCCAAACCTCCAATGTGAGAAGCCAAAACTGTCAACTATCTCTATCAATACTTATGTCGGTTTGATTTTTTGGTTGTGTGCGTGACGGTGGCAACCCTGGACGGCGGTGAGGTCGCCGGGCCGGCGCCCGCTCAAGGCAAGTGAGCGGACGTGCGAAACGGATTACAAACAAACGAATTGAGTGCGCCGCGCCGCTGTCGATGATACCCATGCTTTTCGCGATGTTTGTTTGCCGAATGACGCTTTCTACACTCATAGCCCTTCACTAGGATTTTCTTCTGTGTGGGTCCTACGTGGGTGCCATGGAATTCCACAAAGACGATCACACAAACATCCAGACCCAGAACAGACATCTAAATTCAACATTCAGATGTCTGTCTGGCCGGGAATCGAACCCGGAACCCATTGCGCGTGAGACCGGCATGGTGACTGGCATGATTGCCACGCAGGTCGTCGAATGTTTGATAAACCACGTGGCTTCAGCATAATATCATTCTGACACCCTTCAACATGTCAGCGCCTTCCATTTTGGCGACTTCTGTATCACGCCTTCAAAGATTTCTTAACATGCAAGTATACAAGCGTCGAGTAGAGACTGTCGGAGCTTGGCTACTCCCCGGTGTGATCGACTCTCCTCTTTATAACACTCTCTTCGACTGGCAAGTCATGAAGCAAGTTCGATTTTTATAGATTTGGTATTTTTCTTTTTATATCTTTGGTAGCCGTGACACAGGGATCTAGAGTGAGGGTGTGAGGGTAGTAATCGTCTTTATCAATAGAATTGTGTTTGGGTGTGAGAGTGTGTGTATGTGAGAATCAATAATTGCAAAGTTATTCGAGATGATAAAAGTAATTCTTAATCTTGTTAACCTTGCGTCGTCATTAAGACCTCTATGCCTAAACCCTTCAATCTGAAAGATCAATGCTCTGCAAGAGGACAGTAGGTTAGCCACTAACACGAATAATAGATTGTTATATCTTATCGATTCGATAAACAGTTGAACACCCTACACTGTGTACACTTGGCAAACAAAAATCAAGTGTCTGTCCATTGCAGGTGACACCACTTAGGTTATTGTGACTATGAAAGGTACGTACATCGTATCGAGAAGTACCTCTACATTGAAGAGGTTTCTTTGATCGGTAGTTAACATTATTGTTGTTTACCTCAGGTGTGGGCAGTTAATAGATATGACATAGTCGTATGTCGATCGACCGCTTTCCCTTTATTCGTGCTGACTGAGAAATAAATTGTAAGCAAGTGTATTTATTTTGACAATAAGGAAGCCTGCGGAGCCAGTAGGCAGTAGTATATCAATAATTTCGTAGACTACAACCGGATTGACACATTACATGATCTTAACTGATGATCCGGGAAAAAATTCGCTGATTTTGTCTTCATTTTTACTCGTATTTGATCGATTTATTGCTCGTTTTTGTTATTTTTTCTGTCTTACAAACATTAAGGTATTAAAATAAAGACGCGAGTCGCCAAATCGATTCATTTACTTCGCTATTAATACGCAGGGCCAACTGTAGGGTCAATTGTAACTCTTTGCCAACTCCTTTCGCTTGCGTTGCTACTAACTCGTATATAAAAAAAAAAAAACTATAGTTTTACATAAGGTCTTGTATTTCCTTTTAATAACAAAAATATACCAAGAAATAAAATTAATATATAAAGAAACTCGATTGTTTCTCTATGTTTAATAATATCCACTTCTCACAACAAAAGAGTCGTTAAACCACTCGCGATTAAGTAACACTGTCGGCAAATACGCAAACACAGTGATTGTTGCGTGACATGAATACATACGAGTACATAAATACTGTATTGAATACGGTTGATACAAATTGTGCGTTTTTATACAGAGTTGGATCACGTCCACCTCTCAACAGTGCGTGAGCATAATACGTATCAATATGTGTTGTATTCTTAAATTGAATACATACAAAAAATTATTTAAAAATGAAATTAGCAGTCGGGTCTTTTATGTAATAATATATTTAATTAAACTGCTTTTATAAGGTTTGTTTTGGTGTAGATTGTAGCGCATGCCAAAAAACTGGACATACATACGCGCGGAAAACATTACCCGGAATAAGCCTGTACAACGCATATATTTGCGAAAAAAAGTTTTTTACCCAAACCAATTTGTTTTTGACCCAATTTTTAAAATCTTGTCTGCCTGTTTGTGTGTATGTCTTAAATTTTATCGAACAATACATTTGAGTAATGTATAAAAATATATTTATAGTCCACATCTTGAATTATCTCTTACGTTATTTGTGTTTCGAAATTGACATGCTGCATGTGCGAATTGGGTCTTGTTAACATTAGTAAAACAAAAATCCCGACTGCGTAAATTTTTTTTTGGTTATATTTGCTTATATATATATATATTTGGTTATATATGGTTTGGTTATATATATATCTAATTAAAGCCTTTATTTGGGTTTTTGACAAAACGTTTTCGTTTTTTAGAACGGTATATTTGCTAGCTCTATTTTAATACCTATATTGTAGCAATAATTAAAAAGTCTTTCCCCTTAATTGCAGGCGCCATTTTAAAAAATGATGTCACTGCAAACTGAGACGTTTTTGATCATATGTCATACGTCACAATCCATTTGGGCTGTAGCGTATGCCAAAGAAATGTACATACATACAATAAAACGTACATACCTAAATATCCTCGAAAAACATTACCTTCCTTCTGACGCAGTCTAATAAAAAAGATTGAAGTTCGAAGCGCGATTATAGGCTCGAGTCGACTACAAATTCGCTATGTACCTATAGACTATGTCGGTAACTTATACATATAATCCGCTACACTTTATTGGAGGGATATGCTGCATATAATAAATATTGTTATATTGTTTTAGTTAACAGTGAATAAATTAAGTCGATTGTATTTAGAGCGACAATTGTGAAATCAAATATTTAATCTATTGTTAGCCGGCGGTTGGCAAGGTGGTTCTGTAACAAATTCTAACCTGAATTCCCATAACACATCTAGGGCCATTGTTACCGTTCAGCATGTTGGATCTGGGTCTTGTCTACTCTGTATTATCGTACTATCCAAATTATTTTAAACATATGTAGTATTCAAGCTAGGTTGATTATACATTATAATGAGCGGCAGTGACAATTTACCAGGTACCAAAAAAACTATATGTGTTTAAAGTAAGGTTTATGAACTACGATCATTCAACTTTACAATTACCATCCAGTGGGTCGTTAGACAAGCGAATAGACCGGGCAATTTACAGAGGCGACGGCGACGAATATGAAATTAGCTAACACTTGCCACCGATGACGCGGGCCGCATCCAACCGGCACGCGGCGCTTCCGTTTCTAACTAAATGTTTATAGGTACGCTACAATTTTAGTGTATTTTATTCTTATTAATCTTCCATTATGAGTCTTTTCGTTCCATTATGAGTCGATTAGACCAGCGGTTGGCAACCTTTTGGCAACGCGTTTGCACAGGAAAAGCGACGGCGCCATAAGCAGTTTTAGGAACATCCAAGTTCTGCGTGAAGTTCTAGGAAAATTTGCGGCACGTAAGAAGAGAGAAGCGAGCCGAAGGTGCCCGATCGTCTCTTTGGAATGAATCCGTAGTACCCCAGACAGACAGCTAAAAGATGAATATAGATTTGCGTTTGGGTGATTGTTTTTGCTAGAGTATTGTTTAGCTGTAGGGAAGTCTTGGTTTTTATGGGGTAAACACAAGACGGTAAGAAAGGATTTACCGCACTGTAAAATTGTTTTCGGCTATTATTATTTCGTTGTTAGCTATGAATATAAAATATACATTTAGATATATATTTTTTAATTCCACTGCATTAGAGGTTTGTAAAAATATAGAAATAAATAGATCATGTTTTGAAGCTTCCTCTCACAAAGCAATATGCTGCTTTTATACCGAAACACTCGTGAAAACCAGTGACGGAATCCAGTGCTTCAGCAAAATGTGAAATATTTTTCTTCTGTCGCATATTTTTTAGTTAAAGCCGGTTTCGTTTTTTTTTTCATAACACCAACCAGACGGGCGGTGTTCGAAACGTGCGTTCGTTAATAAAAACATACGTTTTAGTTCGTTTTTTCCTTACTACTAATCTGCTTAGGTGTTCGTAAAATGGATCAAAAAGTTATTTTATGTAGACAATATTGCATCTGTAATTACATTAGGTCATTCGTGGAATGGGGACAGAATTAACTCCTGGTTCTCATATGTTTATGTCACTGCAGCCTTCTGATTACAATACCTTACTTGTTTTGTCGTAGATTTTTTATTAAACTTTGTAAAATTTAGTGATTTTATAGTTTGGAACAATTTTCATTTTATATTCCCCGTGTGGTGTTGTGAAAAATATTTCAGACAAGGTTTGTATATTGTAGTAAATTTGGTAGGTAGCTTTAAATTATAGTAGCTTATAAAGCCTGACAATATATTCCATTATTTTGATAACAAAAAAACTTTTTAACAAAAAATAGAAACCGACTTCAGTGTCACCAAAAAGCAAAAAAATAATTTAAATATATGTTGGTT
>DWNE01005933.1:0-13519 GCA_018249875.1 Cecropterus toxeus | reverse complement strand
TGTTATTTTGCATGCCATGCTGCGTTACAGAGAACAATTTTGTTCGCATATTAATAATTGTTGGTTCCATGATTGAGGAAGTAAAGTTTTGAATGTATATAATAATATAAGGTTTAGACTTTATAAAAATAATAGATATAATTTATAATATACGGTAATAAAGTAATAAACGATCATGCAGTTCACCTGATGGTACGTGGCCACTGAGGTCCATATACCAGAGTTACCCAGAGTTTTACCTAAGGTGATCGACAGTGCATTGCTACCCTTAAGGACTAATTTGGAATGCCTGGCATAAGCATATTTTCCTTACCACACCCTACAGACCAGAACACAGCAAAGCATAATAGCAGCATTTACAAGGGGAAATTGGTGTGGCGATGGTGCTTCTGAAGTCGTCCCACAAAAAGCTCTGCATCATTAATTTTTTTCATTATTTTAATTTCATCTCTAATTAGGGTTTTTTCTCAATAAATTCGGTTGTATTGGTTTGAGACGGTTTCAAACACACATACTACCGCCAAGCAATTCTCATTACAAAAAATATGCGATACAAACAAGCGAAACTTATTTTTACTATATTTTGGCAAAGGTAGATCACCCAAGACCTTCAAAAGGTACCCGACGCCGTGGGAGCCAAGTTAGTGCCGGTCCACACGGCGTGTTGCGTCAGCATTGCGTCGACGTAGCGCTGTCGATGCATCGTTTTACATACTAATAATCATAGTGTACGAACGATGCGCTGCGTCGACGCAGCGCATACGCGACAGTCGCGTCGTTACTACGTCGTAGTAACGCTGCGTTGTCGCAGCGCCCGTGTGGCCGGCTCTGCGTCAAAACCTTTGCGTTGCGACGGCGCAACGCAACGCAACGCGCCGTGTGGACTGGCTCTTATGTGGGATTTTTACCGCACTAGAACCCCCCGGTGCCCGTCCTCGGCGCTGTGTGGAGGGCTCCGGGAGACCGGGATCTCTAACGGAACGCAACCGGAGAACGGAACGCAACCGGAGACAAATAACCTCTCATTAAATTGGCTGCAACACCGTTAGTTACTCTGAATCCATAAAAATATATCACGATCTAAGTCAAGGCAGAGTTTAAAATAACATTTTATAACAAGCATAACGAATTAAAACGATAAAATGTATCACAATTGTATTGTATGCTAATACCGGCCTCAGTAACCTACATTGGATAATTCAATTGAAAGGGCAAGGAACTGACTCAGTTACTGTCTTTACTGAAAGCTGCAAGGTTAGATATTAAAGATTAGCTATTCATCTATATATAATTAATATATTGGAGTGTCTGTTCACCCGACATCATTCAGGTAAACATTGGAGGGTAATGTTTTTCGAGCGTACGTATGTATGAATGTTTGTTTGTATATACCTATGTCCATTTCTTTGGCACGTGCTGCGGCCTAAAGGGCTTGACGTGTTCTGTTCTGGGTTTGGGTGTTTGTGTCATTGTGTGTCCATAACACCCACGACACAGGAGAAAATCCTAGTGTGGGACTATAAGTGTAGAAAACGTTAGTGTAGAAACGTGTGACGTAAATGATATATCATTTCCACTTCCGTCGGCAGTTCCTATGACTACCTTCCATTTTATTTGTTTAAGAGTCATACAATGTTTTACGACTAAATTACTGACAGTTACTACCATTTATTAGTTTTAGCATATTGCAACTAATATTCCACCAGGTGGTAGAACCAGTGCAGTTCGACCGAGGAAGTATCACCACCACACCTTTTTCAAGCGTGAAGCAGTTCTTGCATTTTGGTGGAACGTTGTGGTTGTCCCTCCTCAGTCCTTGGGAGTAGCAACGAATCTGCGATAGACTTCGTATAGAAGCCCTGTTCTATATGAAGTTGCTTACATGTGCATGGGCGGCAGTAACCACTTATCAGGTGGGCTGCTTGCTCGTTTGCTACTTGATATTCAAAACAAAAATGTTATTAGTTTAAAGTTAAATCATTTTTTATGTAAATCAAAATATTCATTATTAATTTTAACAATTACATAATTACTAACACTGTAAGTCTATGATTGCAGCCGAGATTTCAGTATGACGCATCAAGTTTTAAAATTATTTAGCTTAGAATATTAGTCAGCATTATCAATCAATTTTGTAGATTATATCATAAATGTCACTCGGTTGTCTTTCAAAACATATGTTGTGTAAGGAATAAGGATCTTTTATACCAGTTTTAAATCAACAGCGTCAATAGGGTTGTCAAATTAATAAGAAACAACTACAAGGTAAACATTTCATAACTTATAAATTAAAACAGAACATATTTTGCAAACTATAAATAAAATAACGTATAGTGACGAAGAAATTAAGTAGTATGTATGTAGTAGTATGGCAACCCTATAGAACAAGCACATTTTAAAAATGTTTGCTTACAACTCTAGGAATTATCTCCATGTTATATTTTATCTTTATCCCGATGTGGTTTTCCTCTAACTGTACAAACGAGTTATAATATAAATCTTAATTTAAGCTCTTTCTTCTCCGTATATTATATATTATTTGTGTGCCACACGTATTTTGGGCTATTCCAAAATACGCCTTGAACTCTACTTATGCGGTCATGTTTTAAAAGTCGCAAGTTACAATACAATGATTAATCATAACTATAAATTGGTTACAAAACGGTTAAGAACAATTTCCTTTTTTTGTTTTTGTATGAAAATCAATCAATTACAAGTTATTTTATTCACACTCATGACATATTATTGGATGTTTTTTAGTTTGCTGAGTAACATATAGCTATATTACTTTGAAAATAGAAATAAAGGGGGAATGGGAAAACAATATGGGTATCAAATGAAAGCTAGTAACTTGTCTCTTTGCGGGGATAATTATTAACATTACATATTTTAGCGTAGGAGCGTTATTTAATTACGGAATTACAACTAAAGTCTTCCAAGTACAGGAGTAAAAGCAAAATTCTGATATATGTAGGTAGGTACTTGTGAACAATGAAGAGCACAAGCTTTCGTATCCTTTTTTGTATGTTTTGGTATTTAATACTACGTTATACCCGCGTCTTTCGTATTTGTTAAATTAAGTCAGAAGTAATAGATATAGATTTTATTATATTCTTGTACAGCTGTCATAGTCCCGACGGATCTAAAGACTCGATCGAGTGATTGACGTGTTTACACCTGGCTCTGAACTTGATAATGTTATCTTATCATTACCTTGTCTAAGGTTACTTATATCGATAATAATTCATTGTCATCTCGTAATATTTCCTATTCTAGAGATTGCAAGCTTCATCAGCCAAGAAAATTTACATATAGTACGTATACGCTCAAAAACATTATCTTCTGAAGCAATGAAGTAATAAGCGTTAAACTAAATATATTTTCTTTAAAAAACATCTATTTTTCGGTTAAATCTATATCTTCTATTAGCTGTACCACGCAGTCTCACGCGCGTTTATTAGATAACGAGGAACATGTTCTTCAAGCATTACTCGCTCGGCGCTGTACGGGTTGAGCGTCAAAAACAAATGTGGCCAAAAATATAGCTGTTCTTATAAAGCCAGATAGTCTCGCAAATGGTAACGAAATTTGCCACATTCGCTCAAGGGTAACGCTAACTGCGTCAAGCGGTTGTCGTTCCCTATAAGTGTTTTGCCTTACACTCTTAAAACCCAAAACAACGCTAGACGCAGCGATATCGTCAACCGATTATTGTCCTACTCCTGTAAATGAGTATCATATCAGAAAAAATGAGTTCCATAGGCAATGTGTGAATTGATAGATTTCTCACACCTTGTTTTATAGAACTCTTCAGTGTGCAGATTTCATCATGATATTTTCCTTTGCCGTAAAAGAGTGATAAAATTAGTTTAGAATTTCTTGGTATATGCAGCTTGGCTAGACTTACTAACACAGTTATTAAGCCAAAATAGAGAATCTACATTGCACGTACAATATTTCCCAATTATATAGTAGTGTAGATTAATATTCAAGGATTTAAGTTCACATCGAACAGAATTAAAATGAATTCCAAACGCATTGCCTCAGCTAAACTAACAAAAAAAATATTTGCCTAAAATATTCAAGCATTCAAAACATGGTTCAAATTCATTCATACAAAAATAGAATTGAAGAATCTGACTTCCATTTAAATTGCCTTGTTTATTCGACTGCGTCAGAAGGAAGGTAGTGTTTGCCGAGCATATGTACGTTTGTATGTATGTCCATTTCTTTGTCACGCGCTACAGCCCAAACGGCTTGACGGATCGTGACGTATGACATATCGTTAGAATCATCTCAGTTTGGAAAGTAACAAAGGGTATAGATTTTAAAAAGGGCACCTGTAAGTAATGAAAATGGGGTGAGAACGTACGACTTTTTTACTAATTATCACGACAATATACGTATCAAATGAAAGCTAGTAAATAGACCATTCTGAAAATATATATACTATAATACATTTACTTAACTATTGTGACAAAAACTAATATAAAGCATTAATAAATATATCTATAAACTATAAACGCTTTCTACACTCATAACCCCACAGTAGGATTTTCTCCTGTGTCGTGGCTGCCATGGATACACAAAGACAAACATACACTCACCCAGACCTAGAACGAAAATTTAAACTCATCATTCAAATTTCTGTCTGGCCGGGGGGACCCACTGCGTGTCAGACCGGTATGGTGACCGCACCGCCACGCGGGTCGTCAATATCATTATGAAGAAAAAATAATCGCTTAAAGCAGTCGGGTTTCTTGTTGTAATGTTTTTAATAATGTTCGGAGCTAGGACCGCGTGGACAGCGGTTTCGGGAAGGACGATCGTACGCGTGGTCACATACTGTCTAAGCACGCGAAAATTTGGCAGAACGTGACTGTTCACCCGAGCACTGTCACAGAAGGCACGCTTGGAGGACTTTCCATCCTTTTGAGATCCCGGAGTTCATAGCACCAAGGAAAGCCACCAATGGGGTGAAAAATTCTACATAACCCTGTGTCTCTCCCTTCTCTCATCTTCTTCTTTATCGTCTCTCTTCTTTCTCATCTCTCTTCTTTCTCGTTTTTCTCTTACGCACAACATAAACGTGATGGTGCATATTGGTGGTTGAAAAATCCTTTCTTAAATCTCACCTACATTTGTAACTACATACAAAACGTCCCACATCTAAAGCGGCTATGCATCAATCAATTTTTTGTCAGTGACTTATGTTAGGTAGATATCGTAGTTGGAATTACTACACGGATGTGTAATAACAAAGGGATTATTCATTGACTGTATTTCACAGTCATCGGAAAGGCCGCTGACCTGCCTTGACATTTTGATAAGTGCCGTCTACCTGAAGCCCAAATTTTTGGGTTTTAACACTTTTTAATTTTATGTTATTGTTCGTGTCGGCTCTTTTATTTTTTTCAAAGGAAACAGGTTATAAAAACCTAAGAAACTTCAAAATATTTGATATTTTATAAAAAGAACTTCATATTTGTACTTATCTGAAATATAAATTTACAGTAAAAACTATACCTGAATAATATATACTTGTTTAATTATTTACAACAACATTAATAGTTTATAAAGTTTCACCCTGTTCATCCTAAAAAGGCAAGAATATAAAAATTCGGTATTCAACATTTTTTTTTATTTCCGCAAATTAATCCGGTACCTGACCGATACATACATACATATTTATATTGTATCGATTAACAATCTAATTGAACCCGTAATCAAGGATTTGCGTTATTGTTTCCCATGTTTATACATGCAAGATGTAAATAATTTAACTTTCTCCAGATATATTCTGACTTTTGAAACTTATTATATGTGCATATTTGAAATAAATTATCATTTAATATATAAAAGTACTCAGTAAATCTGAAAAATGTGTCAAGTTCGCGCTTAGCCAGCGAAGTGTGGCCTAAACACCTCTCCCCCATTACACTCACCATACGAAGTACGTTATTTACCTTATTATGAGTAACGTAGCGATATTTATTTATCTTATATATAAAATTCTCGTGACACAATGTTCCTTCCCGTAGTCTTTCGAAACGGTTTGACCGATTCTCATGAAATTTTGTGAGCATATTGAGTAGGTCTGCGAATCGGCCAACATCTATTTTTAATACCTCTTAGTGATAAGGGTTGGCCACCTTTTTTTTTAATTTTTAGACATTTTTTTATTTTTTGTTTATTATGTCGCATTAAAATACATATAACCTTAAACTTTTATCCTTTTATCACCAACCCCTTTTTTAATAGTCATTTTAGTAATTTAATCATTTTTCATCCCCGGTCGATAACCGATAAATCAATCATCCATACACACTAACAATAAGCTAGTTACTTTTTGTCTACACTAGAAATTAATTATAAATAATTTATATTGCAAAACAACGTTTGCCGGGTCAGCTAGTTTATTATATAAAAGTACTCAAAAAATCTGAAAAATGTGTCGCTCAAAAAATCTGAAAAGTTCGCGCTTAGCCAGCAAAGTGTGGCCTAAACACCTCAC
Source organism: Cecropterus toxeus (assembly GCA_018249875.1). Taxonomy (NCBI): domain Eukaryota; kingdom Metazoa; phylum Arthropoda; class Insecta; order Lepidoptera; family Hesperiidae; genus Cecropterus; species Cecropterus toxeus. Next base: position 7,005 of record DWNE01005933.1, on the reverse strand, counting down.
CCATTACACTCACCATACAAAGAACGTTATTTACCTTATTATGCGTATAGTAGCGATATTTATTTATTGTTTAGTAAAATAATAACACAATGTAAACAAGTGACGCAATTTCATAGAAGAACATCCGAGGACTAAGTTGGAACGTCCCGTGACACACGGAGTGAAGTCTTTATTATCCCTTATATTCAAGAAACAGCAACGATGAACCGCGTTAATCTTCCTATACCGGATTAACGCTCAGTTAGATACTTGACCGAGAATCGAACGGGGAACCCCCACGTTCGATTCTCGGTCCGATATCTCAATAGTCAATTTCGAATTTTGTTTTGGGTGTAAGTAACCACTTAGTTGAACCAGTGTAGTTTGACCGGGGAAATACGACTGCCACACCTATTTCTAGCGTGAAGCAGTTGTTGCGTTTCGGTGGAAGGGTGTGGTTGCCGGCTTACCTACATACATATGACGCGTCCATCTTAGTCCTGTTCTAGTCTGTTACCCCTGTTCTATGCGCAGTTGCTTACAGATGTACATGGGCGATAGTAACCACTTACTATCAGGTGGATGCATGCTCGCTTGCTACTTCAGTCTGATAAAAAAGTGTTTTTGAGATTTAATGGCGCCCACGACACAGGAAGTATCGTAGTGGAAGCTAAGAGTGTAGGAAGCTTTATTTAGCCGTTATTTCCTGCTGTCTATCTACAGAAATAGAACCTAATGTCGATGACTCCTACGTAAAGTGGCGTAAACTAAAAATATGAAATTTTACAAGAGAGCACTTGAAGTATTTTTTTTACGTTTACTTTTTAAAGCTTTAAAAGAATTCTTAGAATTTTCAAATAAAGCATATTAATAGAATGGGCAGAAAATCAATGTAAATAATTTCTCTATGTTTTTATTTTATGAGATTTGTCACTTTCGCCTTTTTACGATGGTTTTATGTTTGGTGCGATTAAAAAAAATGTAAAAAGGCGAAAGTGCTTTTGTAGTAATGAATTTATTATTTAACTAAGTATTTTCATTTTTAGATCTTCTATATATCAGAACAAAAACTTCTTAACCCTATTATATCGTAAATTTTAACCACATCCGCCTTTATTCACCTACACACGCATGGTTATTTGTTTCTGCGAATTTCTTATTTTCCTTTGTACGGGAACGATATAGGCATATACGCATTTATGCCATATTTTTAACTTTGATACTAAGAATTACAAAATACATTTCATTAATTATTGTAAAAAGCCCGAAGTGACCCTTACGCCTGTAAACGTAGGACCCATCGATGTATGTCCTTAAAATTATATAATTATGTACCTACTTTAGATTCGATTCCAGTAATTCTATGTCCTACCTTCCTATCCTAGGTAGGTAGATAGGACCTAGAATTACTCGAATACCTACCTATCCTAGGTAGGTAAGTAGGTTAGATTCTCCACTCCACTTTTGAGAAATTTATTTTGACAGTTACAATAATGAATTATCCATTAAAATTATTTTAATGTATACCATATACAAATTGGTTACATAAATAAGGAAACCTCATGTACATTAAGGGTTAATAGCATTTGTTTTAAATTAAAATAAGCATGATAACAATTCAACGAACAACATAACAGGTAACCAATTAACATACCATATCGAATTTATATGTGGCCTTATTCCACTATAATACTTAATCTTTTCAGTAATTAAAAATAAATTATTTATCAATTGAATTTATTTGCAACACTTTACGTCAGACAAGCTTGCTTATCCATGTTTGTTTATCTAATCCAAGCGCAATGCCCCTTTACGGATCATTCCCGGTGAGCATAAGCGCTCACCGTTATTTCAGGTATTTACGACGGCACGCGACCACACAAACCGCCATCCTCCCCAGTGTCACTTGATTGGACGGTTCGAGCTCTCACTGTTGCCGCCCGCAACCCCAGAAGCTGTTTTTAGTCGCCTCATACGACAGGCAGGGATACCATAGCCCTTTGGCAAAGGGAGATCTCCCGCGAGGCTAGGTGATCATGTCTGGGGAGCGGCCGTGCTCCGACAGTGTCTCTTCGAAACTTGTATATATGCGCGATGTTGAGATAACTCCGATAGCGTGATTCAGAATACGGTGACGTCATCTCTGATGCGTAGCGGGAGGTCGCCACAGCCCTATTCTGGTCCCAGTACTACAAGGACAGACACTTTATGATCTAGATTACACATGGGATACACATTACCGTGGTAAACATGACCGTAGCGAGCGAAACCGCGGGCGTAAGTTAGTTTATAAACATCGTCAACCCATTATTGTCCCACTGCTGGGCACGGGCCTTCTCACAGAATGAGAGTTTTAGGCCATACTCCAACGCGCTGGCCAAGTGCAAATTGGTAGACTTCACACACCATTGAGCACTTTTTTTAGAGAACTATCAGATGTGCAGTTTTGGCACGATGTTCTCCTTCATCGTAGTTTATAATATTACAACTATTGTGAAATATTATCGATTAGAACACGACGGTCCGCTGACCCCTTCCAAATAATAGTAATAATAAATGGGAAAATAAGGATAAATAAGCGAATAGCTAATTAACTATTCGCTGAAAACAAATTAATTTAATACTACCTAAATTTATACTCCCAAAATTCGTTTTTGTCGTGTTATTGTATTATTTTCCTTAAAATACACATGATAAGAATAGAAATACGCGCATTATATGCATGGCTAATAAATACTATACATAAATATAATAAATGGTAATACTAATTTAGTTCGATCAGAGAGCTACCACCAGGAATGAGATGTATTTAGAGAATATACTCCTATTAGGATAATTGTAAGGTTTATTATACATTACTAAGCTACTTTTTATTATATCAATGTAAAATATTATATAACATACTTACATTAAATATTAACATCTAATACTGTGTAATATCTCGTGGACAATTATGCTTTACTGTGACGCATTTTCGTTTTACCGAGTTTCAAATCACAACGATTCGAAAGAAACTTCACTTCACAAAAATATGTAAATTACTAATAAACGGAATCACCGTTAGGTCTGTTTTAGAGACAAGTAGTTATTATCTTTTTGCAAGTGGAACCAGTGTAGTTCCGCGAGGTACCACCACCACGCCTATTTCCTGCGTGAAGCAGTTCTTGCGTTTCGGTGGAAGGGTGAGGTTGCCGGCTTACTTTTATATAAGGCGACTATTTCAGTCCTCGCGTGTTGCAACGTATTAGTGATCGACTGCAGATAGAACCCCTGTTCTATATGAAGTTGCTTACAGATGTACATGAGCGGCAGTAGCTACAGGACTGCAAGCTCGTTTGCTACTTCAGTGCGATAAAAAAATCGAAGAGCCTTTCCCTCACAGAGGTGGGAGGTACCTAAGCTATGAAAGTGTGTTAAATGCACCAACAGTTTTGCTTGAATTCCATCACTTAGATTAGCTAACACAGTTGGGGTCGATATTTTATACATGGAGGGATACGTCCTTATGATTCCTCAAATCTACCCCAAATCTCAATGCAACTGCTAAAGTCTAGGACAAGCTTTATAGTTTGCCCTGGACTAGCCCTGGAAAGCCTATATGACGAGTTTAACAGATGCGTTTGTTCCGAAAATACTAAGATGGAACGCCTCTTGGTAAATGTTTATGGTTAAAAGTATGACGGCAGTGTCACTATAATTGAACCATAGAGTTTTCAGTACCTTTAAACCCTAATCGAAGTAAGAACTTATTCTTAAGGAAGGCACTTAAGCTATGCGTCGTTTCTTATGGTATTATAAAACTATAAAAAAATAATCATACATACCAATAACTTTGATCATCGTGTCATAAATGAACACCACACATAAGGAAAACACAAACACTTGACCACTTCAATTATAAATCACAAATTAACAAACATAAAACATACAATCAGCGTGTATAAAAATGTTATAAATTCTAAATTCGTCGAAAAAATTCGAAATAGGAATTCGAAATTCGACTTTGTTTGATTCGCAATGTTTGTTTGGAGTTGGAACACAGTTGACGTATACAGCGGTGTACGGTCGTAGTGAAACTGTTGTGGACGTGATTCGACTGTAGTATCCAGTGATTCATTGAGGAGACCTGTGTGGGGCAAGTGATAAGGGATCGCGGGTAGAAGTTACCGTGATATTACATGTGATTGTAATTACAATATATACAGTACTGAAATTAAATATTTTTTGTGCCTAAGGGGCATTTACAAATTGTTAGTTACAATTTTTTTCACTACCAGCGGATCGGAACACGACCTAACTGAAATGATCAGACAAGAACTTCAACAGGTCTATCTGGTTTCTATCGGATATGCATATTAACTCGGTATTTCTGGCTAAATCAAAATGTTTAATTAAAACTATTAGAAAAGTATTTAAAACCCCCGACATTGTTTTCTTTTACTTATTTTTCTTTGTTTCTCTTTTATATATTTGTGGGTGTTGGAGGTTTATAAAGTTAAAGAAATTGATGGATTTATGGATAGATCTAACACAGCGCCATGTATAATCATGTCAATTTTATTAAATACTGGCTGTAGTACTCATATTTCGCTATGGGACATAAAATAGTCGAATATAATCTTTAAATTGTGCAAAATATCTAAATTAAAAGTAGCTTATAAGTTAACGAGGTAAATAGGCTACATCTATTGAAAATTTTATATACATCGAACCAGTAATTTTAGTATAGATAGGATGTGATATATTTACATATGTTTTTTAAATGTCTATTCAAATTTCAAATTATGCAACAGTTCGCAATCGCATTATGGTTCGGAAATCCAACAGTCCAGTTCCAGGATTCTTCTAGCTGTAGAGAGAGGAAACTGAAATAGGAAGTGAAATATAAGAAAGTAATAAAATTACTCTAAAGCATGGCACCAAATTGGAAATGTTTTAGTCTGTCTTTTTTTCTTTACATAGTATAATCCGATACTATTTAATTTGACAGAATGAACAATAAATTATATAGACATATATATTATAAAACATTTATTTCGTTGAAAGCAATTGAACTAAACCATGCGAATTGTAGGCATGTTCCTTGTATATAATAAACATATCTCTTTGTTAAGTAAGAGATCCTTAGATATTAATTAACAATTTATCCTAAAAATAGCTTTCATGTGTGATTATTGGTCTTTAATTCATTTTACTAATTAAATACGAGAAGTTAAATGCTATAATATTTTATTAAGTATAAAATAACTAGGAAAATAATAATTTATGAGTGTAGGTAATGTAAAAACATTGTTAATGTTACGGTCTGGTTTAGATCTTGTCGAGAAAAAATATGTATTGTAAATACATCGTGCCCATTACAAGCACATTATAACAATACTATAATAATTAATTCTTGACTTCGTGCATGACTAATTTACTAGGTCCAATAGAACGAAAGGTCGACATCAATAAAGTATTAAAATATTTATTTACTGTCAGTAAGGAGAACGTTATTTTCCCCCAAGTTTTTTTAGAGTTTCGTACCACCCGCGAGACGACCCGCGTGGCGGAGCGGTCACCATACTGGTCTGACGCGCAATGGGTCCCGGGTTCGATTCCCGGCCAGACAGAAATATGAATGATAGTTTAGATTTCTGTTCTGGGTCTGGGTGTTTATGTATTCGTCTTTGTGAGTCCATGGCACCCACAACACAGGAGAAAATCCTACTGTGAGGCTATGAGTGTAGAAAGCGTGTGCGTGTGTGTGTACCCAAAAACTAAAAGCGAAAACCTATTATTAAGACATTGCTGACCGCCTGTTCAACTGTCTATAACCAGGCTGTACCAAATGAACCGTAACAGCTAGACAGCCTAATTGTTACAAATTATGTATTTTTGTTGCTGCCATAACAACAAATAGCAGCGTACTTAAGTTATTTAGTACTATTAAGCAAACTTTCGCCTGAATGTAATTTCGCTTGCGATCTTGCAAATCACGGGACATACAAGAGCTAATCATAATTCTAATATTTCTACACTACTTGTGACCAATAAATAACCATTAACCTTTAAGGTACCGTTATATATTATGTCTCTGTATGTAGCGAGTAACCCTGGAAGAACGAATTAAGACTTAAGCAAAAGCAATCTGGAGTTTTATTTGTATATTTATTAGTATTAATAAAGAACACTGCGTACATTCCTTGTTCCTTATTCCTTGTTCCTTTTCCTTTTCCTTGTTCAAGGACAGAAACATTCAATCGATACCCCTTATCTACAGTGATCCTCCGCTACATTCTATAACTCGGGCCATTGTCTCGCTCGAAATATTTCTCCAGACGATGACGTACAACGTCGTCAGAAAACACGTTTTTTAATGACGTGAATAATGTTTCCGTGTCGATTAATTAATAACCCGAAATATCATTTTGAGTGCTCACACGATGGTAATACGGCCGAATTTGGTAAGACCGGTAAAACACTTTGTATCGTTAAAATACTTTATAAGAATAATAATTGATCGATGTTTTATCATGATAGACAAATTGGTTTGTTTTCGGTTAAGTTATACGTATGTGTACCTGTTGAACTCGTGACATCGTTGAAAATATGAAACCAAAAAAACAGATTACTTAAATCGATATTTTTGTTATGTATTTAGTGTATTTACCCTAATTTAACGCAATATTTAGAACGCTAAAAATATGTAGGTATTGTGGTGGTAACCCTGTGGAAGGGGCTTCCGGGGTTGCGGGCGGCAAGAGTGGGAGCTCGAATCGTCCAGCCAAGTGACCCCGGGTAGGACGGTGGTATGTGTGGTTGCATACCGTCGTAAAAACTAGACGGTGCGGTGGGCCCAGCTGCTCATCTGGATGGAGCCCGATGGGGAAACGCGCTCACAAGACTCCGGTTGCGTTCCTTTGGAGATCCCGGAGTCCTCCTTGTAGCGTCGAGGACGGCCACCGGGGGGGTTTCAGTGCGTAAAAATTCCACATAACCTGGCGTCACTCCCACGGCGTCGGATACCTTTTGAAGGTTTCCCCC
>DWNE01005932.1:0-13519 GCA_018249875.1 Cecropterus toxeus | reverse complement strand
ACTCTATTATATCATGTCATATTTTGAGACGTGGTGTCATGCCATATTACTCAATATCAAATGCCATGCCATATAACATTACTTTGAAAATAAATGTTTTGCGCACGTCTATTATACAGCTATATTGCACATCTCAGCTTATTTGCGAATTTGCTAAGACGATAACAAATGACGGTAAACTTTGCAACTTTGCAACAAAAGTTGGATAATGTGCTTCCCAAAGGTACGTGGCGTCTCATTATCTCTGTGGTTGGTTGCTCTGTAAAGTTCTTTAATTCTAACTCTTTCCATTACAGTATAACATATTTATCTTTTTATGAGTTATTTTATTGTTTGCATTGGAAGAGTGTAATGTAGATTCCTGCCATTACCCATTGTATAATTATTTATAAATTATTATGTGGCGACCTCCCGCTACTCATCAAGAGAGATGACGTCACTGCATTCTGGAACGCGCTATCGGAGTTTTCTCAACATTGCGCAACTCAACATATATACAAGTTCCGAACGGAGACTTTTGGAGCGCGGCCGCTCCCCAGGCATGATCACCTAGCCTGGCGGGAGATCTCCCTTTTGCAGATCCTAATCGGTTTGCAAAACGAAGCAACATCATGCGCGGTAGGGATTTGATTGGATGGGTCGTGACTAAACATTAAGTGTGAAATAATTATGGTTTGACACTCACCAGACACTTTCTTGATGCCGTTAATTTGAAAGGCGTGCTCGAAAAACCTATTAACTAATTCCTTGCATGAGTAATCAAAGCGAAAGAAACTCAAACAAGTATGGTGACGGCTCGAGACAATTTGTTCTTCCTGCGGTGGAATCGTTCTTGAAACTTTCTTGTACAATACTCGCTTTAAATTACTTTCCTTTTCCTGTTCCTGTTTTAGTATATCTTGTAATATTTTATGTAGATTTGATTTGTTTTAAAACACTTACCAGTTATATGGTGGTAGAACCAGGTGGTAGAACCAATGCAGTTCGACCGGGGAAGTACCACCGCCACTCCTATTTCTAGCGTGTAGCAGTTCTTGCGGTTCGGTGGAAGGGTGTGGTTGCTAACAGATGCTCATGGGCAGCAGTTACCACTTATCATCAGGTGGACTGCATGCTCGTTTGCTATTTCATTGATAAAAAAAGAAATATGTAACATTCGACCGTGGAGGTACCGCCGCCACATCTGTTACTAGCGAGAAGTTCTTGCGGTTCCGGCAAAGCGTGACATACAATAATAACAGATGTCCAAGGATGACAGTAACCACTTACCATCAAGAGGATGGTATGCTTGTTTGATACTTCGTTCATATAAAAACTAACTGTGTTTCACCTACTACTACATAAGAAAGAATCAAAAACAAACATAGCATGATGTTACATAGCCTATAGCTTTCCTCAATATTCCACTATACAATGCTAAAATATGTTATAATTCGAACCAGTAGTTCCTGAGATTAGCGCGTTCAACCAAACGAACAAACTCTTCAGCTTTATTATATTTCTGTAGATGAGGATAATGATCGAACATTGTTCGAAACATTTTTTATCTATCTGCTTAGGAAAGGATTCCAAGTATAGTCCATACTAATGGAGCAGTGAATGCTGAATTGAGGGTCCGAATCGACATATTTTTCTAAAATTATGTGCGTATCACAAATTAAATCATTGCTTTACGTTGCAAAACATCGTAAGGAAATCTAAACGCCTAATAGTTCTTAAAAAAAGTTTTTAAAGGCGTTTGAAGTCTACCAAAATTGGTAGACTTCAAACGCCTTTAACGCCTCGATCAAATGTTCAAGGTGGTAGAACCAGTGTAGTTACTAGGCGGTAGAACCAAAGTAGTTCGACCGGGGATACCTCCCCGCGTTTATTTTTAGTTTGGAGCAGTTTCAGTCTTGCGTTTCGATAAACGGGTGTGGTCGCCGGTTAACTTATTATGTCGCGACCAGCTAAGTCCTCGGGAGTGACAATGCATCTATGGTCGACTTCAGATAGAACTTCTTTTTTAGATGAAGCTGATTTCCATGGTCGGCAATGTATGCTTAACACATGGAAGTGAGCCGACAACAACACCCTACCATCGAAAGACATGATCTACTTAACGCTAAAAATAGGTGTGGCGGTTGTACTTTCCTGGTTGAAGGATACTCGTTCTATCATCTTGTAATTACACCTGCCTTATAAACTACTGAGTTCCTTAATTAAGGGTGTGGTAACTAATGATGAACTTATGGCAAACTAACGGTACTTAACTATTATGTAAGGCGTTTCAACATAATATTTCAAGGTAATAACTGATTCAAAATGTCCAAGGGCGAGGTAAAAAAAAGTAGCAATGGTAATCTTATTTTTATTTTAGTCGACGTTAATTGTTGGTAGTTAACAAAGCTATGTATAAAATTGAACACATGTTTCAAGAAAGAGAACTTTCTCTCTCGAGAAAGAGAACTCTAGTCTCGCTTTAATGGCTATAATATTCATTGTACTTTATTTAACGGACATTTACACCCGCATACAATACTTAGTTGTCTAAATGTAGTAATTGCGTACGGCTCTTCCTTATTTATGTCACTTTGATGAAGTTTAAAGTCTAAAGCGCTGTAAAGTGCGTCATCACCATTGAATCAAGATCTCTCGGATGCTTCAGCATAGTAACAACTTGTATGGGATTTTGTCGATGCGGGAGGGGGGAGGAAGGTCGTTATTACGTGGTGGTGATTTCAGAGTGAGGATAGAGACTGCTGTGGATTGTTTGCGTCTCAGCGGTTTATGGAGGCAGATAATGGGGGTGTAGAAACGGCAGATGGGTCTTCCGTCGGGCCAAGAAAACAGCGACTTTAATTTTTATTCCAATTCGTATAACCTTTTTATAAATGGGATTAAATAAATGAAATTACATGCAGTCTTTCATTGTTGAAATACCTATTGCTTTGTATTAATAAATACACATGTGTCCCACATATCTCTTCTTTGAAATGAAATACCTCTTTTTTGAAATCTCTTCATGGTTGCGTAACAGTCTTCTGGGGAGTACCAGTTAACTAACAGTGAATCCTAGGTAACAATAAATGGGTCATTGTGATGTTCTTTAAAAATCATATTTGATTGCCAACAGAATTACATAGATCATGTTAAAACATGACTATGTCTACATTAGTTATGTCACGAAATCTGTGTTTAGCGGCGAAATATTTCATACAGCCTACATTTTGATTCAGCAAAAATGTAACGATAATATTAACAGCCAATCTATTTTTTTTTTACTTATTAGTTATGTATAAGTTGCTTGCATTTGTGTTTTTATCTTTTAAATTACATTATGGTTTCATAAAATTCTGTCGCATAGACAACAAATAAAGACAACAAATAATATAAATATAAAAACCCGGAACATGTTTCTAAATTCAAGTTTTTGATATTTGTATGAAGGCAGATCGACCCTGAAACTTCCGCTATGAAATATCGGCAAAAAAAAAACTCAAAATCCGCGTATTAGTCTAAAATAATTTACTTCCGCCTAAAGTTTGGCATAGTGACATTATCTAGGTTAAAATAAAATATTATATTATTAAGGGCTCTCGCCGTTTTAATGGCCCCAAACTCAGCGTCTTACTGCAGATGAGTCAGCGCGAGATATTATTCTGTTGGTCTTTGTTCAAAACTTTCTTGTTTCAGTCGCGCCTGACGAATGTAAAATCCCAAATATACGAATATACGTACCCGTTTTAAACGTAGGTACTTCCTTATGTACATTTCTGGAAAATAAAGTATATGAAAAAACAGAGGGATTTCTTTGAATGTTTTATTTGTTTTGAAATGTTTAGAGTGTTATATGCTTAATAAATTAATAGTACATTTGATTGAAATGTTATTTACAAAAATATGGTATGTATACATAAATAATATTTTGTATAACTTCATTATAAGCCGTTTATATTTAATTATTTTTATACATAATATATTATATCATTATCACAGATACATAAAAATTAGGTGGGATTCCTAATTCGATTCTTAATGTAACAAGATTAAAGTAAATGAAAAGTACTATTCAATTCAGTGAGGTCGAATGAACGGTTAGTAATAAAATCATTTAGAAAAGTATAAAAACTGCCTAGTAAGCAAATCCTTTTTCCTTGTCCCTACCGTGGACTTTTCGCTCTTACAATTACATTGACTATTTATTAGTATTTACAATTATTGCTATTCAAAGTTATTATGATAGCCAATCTTCTTTGATCATGTCGCAGGCCTTTTCTGCGATCATTATGGTCGGTGCATTTGTGTTACCACGTACAATCGTAGGCATGATTGATGCGTCTATGACTCTTAGATTTTTTATTCCATATACTCGTAACCTTGGGTCGACTACGGCATCATTGTCCCAAGATGGTCCCATTTTGCACGTACCTACTGGATGATAGATGGTCGTAGTATAATGTGTATATATACATTTGATATATTCGTCCGAACCCCACGTATATGGACAAGCTTGAAGTGGTATTTTAACATAAGAAGCGCCACTTTGCCTGAATGCATCCGTATCTTCCAAACTCAATACATAACGCGTTCCTGCTATTAATACATCCAAGTCTTCTTTAACGGTGAAAAATCTTGGGTATATCAAAGGTGTTCCTAAAATTGGATCAGTTTGATTCAACATTATAAATCCTCTGCTTTTTGGAGACAAAAGCAACGGTCTAGCAGCTAAACCACTGTAGTACGCAAGAGGAAAGATATTCGTTGCCAAATAAGTTGTAGTATCAGATAAAAAATCATCTACATTTCTTCCATCGAAATGGAATTGAATATCAGGTGCATCTTCTGTAGCAAAATCAGTTTTTATAAAAGCAACACCATTTAAAGTGCTTGTTGTAGCTAAGGGACCATGTCTTCTTACATAAAAATTGTTGACTTCTTGCAGTAACTGTTGTGAGTCTATATTTGTTGAGGTTTTATTCGACAAGCCGAGAATGATACCATCAGTGGTTACATGATCTTGAAGATTGTATCCTACTTTAAGATCAGCAAGTACGTTAATTCCTAAGCTTTCTAAATCATATTTAGGTCCAATTCCAGATGCCATAAGTAACTTCGGTGAATTGATAGCACCACTACTAACGATAACTTCTTTTCTAGCATATACTGTAGTGTAAACTCCATCTTTGATAAATTCTACTCCGTGTGCAACTTTGGTTACTGGGTCAATGATAATTTGAGTGGCATGGGCTTCACTCATAACATGTAGATTTGATCGATGGCCACGTATGGGTCTAATGAATGCTCTATTTGTAGACATTCTTACTCCATCTCTAGACGTGGACTGAGTTATATCCGTACCTACTTGATTGGCACCATTTAGATCAGTGATTGGTAAGCCTTTTTCTTTAAATGCCTGCACAAGCATCATCGTATTGACATCAGTGTAAGAAAATCTCTCAACGTTTAAGGGACCGCCCACTGAATGGTGGTATTTATCGTGAGCTTCTATGTCCCTGTTGTTTTCTGATTTCTTGAAATACGGCAGGATCTGAAAATCGTATTTTATTTGTGATTGAAATTTTGTATAATTCAAAACAAGTTTTAGAGAAAGGACGTAATATCAAGGTGAGGTCTTGGAATAAATTTATTAACGCATTATTGTCTCGTCGAAATTTTGATTATATAATTGAGTTTATTAAAAAACAATAAAGGTATAGAAACCTATAATAACTTTACATAAAAACAATGATTTTATTGGTATTTTTTTATAAATATGATACAACATGACACATACATCTCGGTAACTCCACCCAGGATTTCCAAGGTCTGCCCAAGTATCGTAGTCCAAGCGGGAGCCTCTCATGTACACCAAGTAGTTGATGGCACTAGAACCTCCCATCGTCTTCCCTCTGAAAACATAAACTCATCTTCATAAGGCTTTTCATTGATACATGATATATCTACAAAGCGTGCGGTGGTATTGCTAGTATCTAGAAATCTAGACATGTATTACATAAACTACGATACATGACAAGTACACAATAAGAACAAAAACTAGAACTACAAATTTTAAACATCTACTTTTAAATAGATTAATTTAAATAGATAAAAAGTAAAGATACAAGTATACGTAATATATAAGAGAAAATTCATATACAAGATAAAATAAATAAATTTAAATTAATTATCTAATTTAAACCATTTGTAAATTAATATGTTGAATTCAGGCAGATACTGCCGTCCCATGCAGAGATGATAGATAAGCTTATAAAGACAGTAATTAAATATAACATGTAAAAATATGACATGGAACTGACTGTCGAAGGTATATTTCGGATGATATTACCTGTAATATCTAACAATATTTCACAATAAGTATATTACGAAATATTGCCATGTTAAATCTGCGACCTATATTATTTTTTTGTCAGATAGTCGTTCTAATGACATAAATTTAACAATGAAATGCAATGTTACGCAGAATCTTGATCAAGGTTGGTTATAACTATAATAATAAATGATAAGAATCGTTCGATACAAGAAATCTATTTATCACTATCTAAAGGCGGCGATTGACTTACAACAATTGTGTTTTACGTATCGTTTGAGGTGATCTTGGTAATAAACAGTGATAAGCATAAATATACAATAGATTTTGATTGAGCTCTCGGCTAAACTTGCTCCATTTTTTAGGCAACATAGATGATGTAGAGATTGTATGCTTCATTAACTATTATGGGCTTTATCAATAAAGAGAGCAAAACGATTATAAATATCAAATTTGTATAAAAAATAAGACGATGAAGAAATCCAATGTTAATTTACCAAGTGTTTACTTGGCAACGTAAAAAGTATACTTACAATAATACTGACAAGTCATACTTATATATTATGAATTTGAAAAAACAAAACGCAAAAGTTCATTGAGAATTACAAAAATAAAATAAGTTTTTCCAGTCTACATCCAACGTAAGATTTTAACCAAAAAGTATACGTAATGAATATATAAAGAAAGAGTTAATATAGATATAAAATATAAATTAAATAATATACGCCGATGTATAAATACGTAACATAAGATACACCCACATAACACGTACACTGAGTTATTACTTATAGATAATGTTATAACCAAACATATCCAGAGCACCAAAAAATTATGTAAATCTAGAAACATGCAACAAACGAAATTCTCAGACTAACGAACATGCAACTAATAAAAAGACATAGTACAAACTACACATAATAAGTAATAATAAAAAAAAACTAGTAAAACAAATATTATTAAGACTGACACTAAGACAGATTACAGAGAACTGTGAGGTTTCTATAAAAACAAATATGGTTACAACAACAACAGCAACTACCATCTAAAACATTTGAAGACTTACCAACATTATTAAAAACGTTGTTAAAATTGGAATGATCGAGCAAACCTTAAATTAGAACAACGATGACATAATCAGTAAGTGGATAATAAAGTAAATCCAGAAATATAGTGAAATATAAATATAATTTACTTTACTTAATTATACTTAATCCAAGTTTACATACAAATTTGAACTATATTTGAACTATCATGACTGAAGTCATGCTTGACCCCAATCTTCTTTTATCATATCAGAGACTTTTTCTCCAATCATGATTGCTGGAGCATTCGTATTACCACGTACGATCTTAGGCATAATTGAATTATCTGCGACTCGTAAATGTCGAATTCCATAAACCTTCAATCTAGGGTCTACTACGGCATTTTCATCTGAATCAGGACCCATTTTGCATGTGCCTACAGGATGATATATGGTACCTGTATAACGTGTTAGAATACACCAAAAATATTCATCTGTTCCCCATTTATAGTTTGTACAAGCTTGTACTGGTCGTCGTATAAATTTAACCTGATTTTCTATAAAAGGTTGTGTTTCTTCTAAGGTGACAGCATATTTAAGAGCAGCTATCAAAGTATCCATGTCTCTTTGTTGCGTGAAAAATCTTGGGTATATAAGAGGCTGGCCAAAAAAAGGATTGGTTCTGTTAAGAGTAAGATATCCTCTGCTTCGTGGTGTAAGCAGAATTGGTCTAACGTTGATGCTATCATAAAACGAAAATGGAAGTGTTTCAGACGCTAAATAATTTGTTGGGTCAGAATAAAATTCCCTTTGATTTCGTCCGTCGAAGTGGAATTGTATATCAGGAGCACTTTGATCTTCGGCAAACTGTGTTTTTATAAAAGCTGTTATTTGCAAAGGCCCTGTTTGTGCTAATACCCCGTCCCTATACTTAGACTTATAATATTGTTTGGTCTCATCGATGATTTGATTAATATTTATTAAGGTCGATGTTGCATTAGTAAGTTGCATTAACATCGATTCAGTGGTAGCATGATCTTGTAAGTTATGCCCTACCTTTAAATTAGAAAATACTGGTATTTTTAATGCATCCAAATCCTCTTTTGGCCCAATTCCAGACAACATTAATATTCTCGGAGAGTTTAACGTGCCTGCACTAAGTATTACTTCTTTTTTAGCATAGACACTTTTTACGACTCCGTTTTTTATATAATTTACCCCACAAGCAATTTTTTCATTTGGTTCTATTATGACACCTGTAACGAGAGCATCCGTAATAATATCTATGTTTGGCCTCTTGTATCTAATTGGACGAATAAAAGCACTATTGGTAGACGCTCTCATACCGTCTTTCGTCGTTGTCTGGGTTACCATAGTTCCAAATTGTTCTCGACCATTAAAATCGGTAAGCGGTAAGCCCTTTTCATTAAAAGCTTTAACCAACATTACAACATTTTGATCAATAAACGAAAATCGTTCGACATTTAATGGACCGTCAAAGCCGTGGTATTCTTCATCAATTCCTTCGATATCTCTGTTATGTTCAGATTTCTTAAAATATGGAAGTACCTGAAAATTTAAGTAAAAATATATCATATCTATATCTTAGATCTCAAGTAGTCTGAGTGGTATAATAAAGAGGCTGTATATGTAGATACTTCTTTATAGCTCCATCCATTATTTCCTAAGGTTGCCCAGTCATCGTAGTCACGTTTGTTACCTCTCATGTATACGACATAATTTATGGCACTGGATCCGCCCATTACTCGACCGCTGAAATCGCGAAATCGTAAAAGTTTATTCTTGCAGAGAATATGTTTAATACTCCTCCAAGAATGCTGTAAATCTTATAAATATACTTGTTGCAGACTTGTTCTCAACATAATCATAATTTAGTTCATAGCAATTTGTGACCCAAACCCGCACCTTTGCCACGTTTTTCTGTGATCTAAGTAGTATTTTTATACATTGAGCGAGAATCAAACATCTAACTTCTCAGATGTAAAAATATACATTACTCTGAAGGTTCAAGTGACATCAAAAGTAATTAAGAGTAACAAAAATTCAGAGCGTGTGAATGATAAGAGAAAGGTAAGCTAACTCTTCTGAAAACAGTTTCATGCTGCAAAAAATCTCGTCGTGCATAAAATAAAACTCTTAGTTCAAAATATGTACAGTTTCGAAAGTGTTTTTAGTGAAGTGAATAAATATTCACTTCACTAAATTCAATATTAATATATTAATAGTTATGATATAATTAGACAGAGTATTAGTGCAGTTAACGGTAAATTGAGAACAGTTTATTTAAGTTACAACTTCAGAAGATATATTAAAGAAGCATGAGAGAGAAAGTTATACAAAGAAAGAGAAAAATATACATGAAATTGAAAACATTTAAAAATGTTTACTCACTGCTACCTGCATAATCGAAGTTTGTATTACATTTCAACCACAAGGCTGTAATAACATACATTTGATATTATCTTAAAGAAAATGTTTATATCAAGATCTTTGCTTACCTTAACCAAGCGCATGTCTGTCCTCTTTGTGCCCGACAAGTAAGCTCTTCAGGCTGGGTCCTGTACAACCAGTCTATGTTCGATCTGCCTAGAACCGGCGCGAATGAAGGTACGCTTGTCACTTCTGGTTCTTCTGGGCCGGCTTCTAGGAGTAGAATCTGGAATTATGAAATTGAACGTCTCAATAAAAGTTACTTTTTAATTGCCAATGCTGTTTCTTGCTTTGTACGATATTAAAGAAAAAGAAATGGAAATGGTCTTGTAATGGAATTCCATCTAACGTTAAGCGGCATGATGTTAATGAACCATAACTATGTACATAAGACAAATAGTCATTTAAAAATTTGCTCGCGACAACTACACCTGTTTTAAAATACGTGAAAGCGAAGTATTAAATAGAGTTTATTAAAAATGCATCTTGGTTTCGTAGCTAAAGCTATTGCCACATCGGCAAAGTTAAAATTGAACAAAAAGAAAAATAAAATAAGGAAACTTTAAAGTGAAAAAACGTTTTTCGGCCTTTGTTGACAATTAACGTATCAATTCCACGATAATAGTAGTCAAAAATCCAAGTGTGTTTCTACCTACATGTTTCAAATTAGAGCAATGTAGAATTATCGCAGGTATGTGAATTTATATAAGTATTAATGCAACTATGTTCTATACTAATTGTATGTTCATTTGAGTTTTAGTTGTATCTAAATTTTTAAAGCTAATTGCAGTGTAGTTAGTAGTTAGTAACTAGAGCTTTATCTTTTAAAAAATATAACTAAAGTGGTTCAAAGCTACAAAACTAAAATGCACTTTTCATTGAGTAATTAAACAAAGTTTGATGCGGTGGGGAACAGGGCAACAATTAGTATGAAAAATGAGAGAATCCGCTCCGGTTGGAAACTTTGATTAGCTTTGAACTATCAAAATTATATTAATTGATCCAGGTAACCATTAACCGTGTAACGAAGAATAAAAGGATAACAATTTTATTTTTATCAGGTTGTAGAACCAGTGTAGTTCGACCGGAGAGGTACCATCGCCACACCTATTTCAGCGTGAAGCAGTTCTTGCGTTTCGTGTAAAGGATGTGGATGCGGATGCCGGCTCTCTTTTTATTTGTTTATTTATTTATGAGGCGGCCATCTTAGTCCTCTGTTCTATATGAAGTTGCTTACAGATGTTCATGGGCGGTAGTTACCACTTAGGTGGACTGCATAATCATTTGCTATTTCAGTCTGATAATAAAATAATAATAAGCCACCGTTGGTTTAATATAATAGGTATCCACTTAGTATTCTGATAAGATATAGTTGTATAAACAATAGGTTGTAGTTGTATAAACAATAACCAAACAAATTTAATTGAAATAAACTAATTTAAGTTGTTCACAATATTATCTGCTCTCTAATTTTTCTTTTAATATCATAATTTTCATAATATATTTAGGAACTCAGTCTTTATGTGCAGTTTCCTTAAAAGTAGTAACTTTAACTAAATAAAATTAAATGAAAAAATTGAAAAACCCTCAACGCTATAAATGAGAGCAAACATTGAAAAGTCTATAGGTGAGCCATTAAATTCAAGCGAATTACACCTATATTTTAACATTTGCTCGTCAAAATTGTACTACAATGTCGCGGTGGGTTACTGCTAAGTTTGGGACTAGAAACCTACGCGCCAAAATAATACATAAATATCTCCGCGCATCTTATTTTCTTTTATAATTCATAAGAAGCTTCTCCTAAAAATAACAAAAAAGTAAGCGAAATCGATCCCGCCGTTCACATGTGATGCCGTGATTAAGTGACATAGAGATTCATTTTTGTACAAAGAAATTCATTACAATTTACATTGTACATATTTTGGACATACCAAGCTATACCATTCCGCTATAAAACCTTCAAATCGGCCGATGTTTATGTAAAATACGCAAACACATTACATTTACGCGAGCTGTTATCGTAAAATGAGAGTAAAATCATGATAGAGGCATGCGTAAGGTGTAACGTAAAATGAGAACGGTGGTTGTTTAGGCGACGATAAAGTTATATGGGCGCCTGCAATCAAATTCTTTATACTTAAAATAAATTTAGAGAGGCCGTAAATTAAAAATAAATTTAGAGGAATTGTAAATAAAATATTTTGGGGAAATTTAAAATATTTAGGTATGTTTAATGTTACAAATTTTACTTTAATAATATAACTTTAACTATGTGTAATATATACAAATCAAATAAATATCCTAAATTAAACAAAACAATCAAAATATTTCTGAAAAACGAAAAGAAATTGCATTTTAAAATAAATTTAGCGAATTGAGAATTTGAAATTAAAATTGTAAAAATATTTTTAATTCATAAAAGTCTTATGATTTACTGTAGAACACCTCTCCGAGTGTGCAATTAATATAGGAATATCGAATATTAAAATAAATTAAAATTGCTAAATAGGTATTAAAATTGCGTTTAAAATATTTATGATACCCACAATTTACGGAGTTATTATATTGAATCGATTTTATGCGGTACTTATATGTGTATTCAAGAATGAATTTTAATTAAATAAAATTAATTAAAGTCATATTTTGTCTATCTTGTTTACTGAAATGATATTTAGGTATACGCATATACAGAAATGAAAAGAAATATCTTTATTTTGCAAAGGCCTACAAGGGCACTTACACATTGTCAGTTACAATATTTTTTCTTACACTACCACCGGATCGGAACACATTTAACTGAGAAGATCCAGCAAGAAACTCATCTGATTTTATAGCGACAGCTCAGTTGCATAAAAATAAAATAAAAAAGTTACTACTTTTATTTAGAAATACTTAGAATTAAAAATATTCTGCGCAAACCACTTAATCGCTTAGTATGTTAATTTGTTCCATCGTTTAAGTACTAGACCAGTTGAAGAAAATATATACCCAGTAAACTAGCAGCTGAGTGCGATTGTAAAACTTTTTCGCTTTGGGACTGAGTGCCGTTGTTTTAGTTTTGTTCTGGATATAAATATTAGGAAGGAACAGGGAAATTTTATTAAGTCAGTGAAAAGAAAAGTAAACATTCTTTAAAAAGTATTAGTAAAAGTAGTTTATTCTAAAAGTCTTTTAATTATCCTCGTTGTATATTACAGCAGCTATTGTATTGTAATACAAATTATACTTAATTAAAATTCAATGTCACCGATAAATTAATAAATTTATTACTTTAATTTTTTTGAAAATAATAATAAAAAACACTGACCTTAATTTCTATTTCTATATTAATTGTTCTATCATTATCATTGTTTCTTTATATACCATCCTATTTTCACTGGAGTTCTGACCTAGAACTAGATTTTCTGATAACAAGGTTGCGAATTAAATCAAAGTACTTTTGTATCAATTACATTTGGTTATTTATAACTTTTTCATGACCCGCGTGACTGGGCGGTCACCGTAGTCTGACACTCAGCGGGTTCCGGGTTCAATCCGCGGTCAGATGGTACCGAAATGAGTATTTATGTTTTAGTTGTGGGTCTCGGTGTCTGTGACCAACACAAATATCTCTGTAAGTCTTCGGCAACCACTTCGCAGATATAGGAACAATGCTAGTAAATAACTACGAGGATAGAAGAGGTTGTTAAATTATTTACTGTATGTACTAGTCGACCAAGCTAACTAGACGAATG
>DWNE01005931.1:0-13519 GCA_018249875.1 Cecropterus toxeus | reverse complement strand
ACGCGACGGTGCCGCCATCTACAGCAACTCGTACTTCGTTCCACTATTCTCCACCTAATAACCGTCTCCGACATATACATACTTACATACGCTTGAAAGGGCGAGTTATAAGAAGCCTCCATAAAAACAACTTAGTTATGCAAACTATCTAGGTGATCGGTCAAACAGTATCAGACTTTGTAAACATCGATTCCATGTATATACATATAGATTTCGAGGCTTTTATCATTCAATCCTATGTGTTTAACAAAGAGAAACTTCCAACTGCGCACTGATTTATGACTCCAGGGATTCTATAAAAGTGCCATAAAAGAAATTGCTGAGAAAGCGACGTTTTATAGTATGAATTGTAGCCTTATCTGATGTTATAGGCTAGGTCTATATAGGAACGCCGAACTCGTATTTTTTAATGTGCCTTGTGGACTCAGTCTTCAATAACGTTCAGTTACCAGGTGGTAGAACCGGTGTAGTTCGATCGGGGAGGTACCATCGCAGCACCTATTTCTAGCGAAAAGCAATTCTTGCGTTTCGTTGGAAGGGTGTGGTTGCCAGCTCACTTGGATTGGAAGCGAACCTAGTTCATGGGAGGAGCAACGCATCTGTGATCGACTTCAGACTAAACACTTGTTCTGTTTGAAGTTTCTTAGATGCCCATGGATCAGTCTCTTACCATCAGATCAGTAACCACTTACCATCAGGTGAACTGCATGTGGATTGCATGTAGGACCGATATCCCTTGTTTGTTACCAGTAACGTTAACAGTTAAACTGTGCGCCTAGTATGAGTTTATAACGTTTCTTTAGAACTATCATGACGTTTGCGTTCATCAATACAAGAAAAAAGAATAGCCTGAAACGCAAACAACAACGTGCAATGAATTACACATGGTACATTGCAATATTGCAGCGAACTCATAAACAATAATTGTTCTAGGCAAAATGTAAATATAAATTGTTTTGAGGATAGGTAATAAAGTTACTTACGGTACCAGAATTGGGCTACGGTATCCCCTGCATGTCGTAAGAGGGATTAAAAGGGGTTTCCGGGGTTGCGGGTGGCAAGAGAGGGAGCTCGAGCCGTCCAGCCAAGCGACCCCAAGAAGTATGACGGCATATGTGGTCGCTTGTCGTCGTAACATCTGAAGGTACGGTGAGCGGAAATGCACACACCGGTCGTGTTCCGTTGGAGATCCCGGAGTCCTCCATGCAGCGCTGAGGACGGCCACCGGGGGTTTTTAGTGCGGTAAAAATCCCACATAACCCGGTGTTGCTCCCACGGCGTCGGGTACCTTTTGAAGATTTCCCCCTTATTACAAAAAAGGTAATAAAGTTACTTGAGGATAAGTAATAAAGTTACTTAGGGCACTGTTTACATCCGTCTCTGAATGAAGTTTACCTGACATTCTGGAACTTTCCAAACCAATTCCCGTAATATCATATTCATATTGCCTTATAGCGGAAATTGATTGATGATCGGTTTGCTCGTTCCGACTGGTTGTCGGGGAATATAAATATCAATATTGCTTCATATTAGCTGTAGAACTGTTATTTTTAGATCGAAACGTTGATGGATATTACAATGAATGTTGATTTGATGAAATGGTAAATCTATATGATCTATATATGAAACTTTTACGTACTCGCTGCATGTTACCCGACTGCGTCAGAATGAGGGTAATGTTTTTCGAGCGTATGTATGTTTGTTTGTATGTATGTCCATTTCTTTGGCATGCGCTACAGCCCAAAGGGCTTGTCGGATTGTGTCATATGACATATCTTTGGAGTCGTCTCAATTTGCATAGTGATTTTTAAGAATGGCGCTTGGAAATGGAGGAAAAATAGGGTGGGGGGAGGGACGATTTTTGTTACTATTACGACAATATGGGTATCAAATGGAAGCTAATAAATAGACCTATCTAAAAATGGGTATATTGTAGTTTTACTTGAATATCTTCACAAAAACTCATATAAGCGTTAAATAAAATATATATATCATTATGAACAAAAAATTCGATTTAAGCAGTCGGGTTTTTTTATTTAATGTTTTTAACGATGTTTCTAGTTGGTTCTCAAAGTACTGACTTAAATATTAGAATACCTAAGTCCTCAGAGTGACAATGCATCTGTGATCGGCGTTAGGTAAAAACCTATGTTTTATATGGAGTTTGTTACATACATTCATGGGTTGCAATGTCCATTTATTATCAGGTAGACCGCATACATGTTGTCCATTTCAATTTAAAAAACATTTACCGTTTTAAACAAAGGCAAAGATACAGGAGATCTAAAAATTTTTGATAAAATGTTTTCAAACAAACAAAGATTAAGATAAACAAATAGACAGGTCTGAAAATTTTCGAAAAAAATATTATTAGTTATTTTCCCAGTCGTACTAATTATTTTTTCTAGAAATATAAGTGACGTGCAGGTACAGATATTTTATGTCTAATATGTATAGATTAGAAATTCGCGTAAGCATTTAATACCAAATGGTCATGTCACTTCCAAGCAATCGGGGTCCTTGTATTATTGGATTGTTAGATCGTCAATCCCTTTCTTTGTATACAAGTAGTCTATCTAATTTTGTAGGGAGTACCTTTGTTGATAGATATATAAATATTCATGGGAGCTTAGACCTAAACCTTTCTGCTCCCAATAATGTTAAATGCATGATTGATGAATTACTCGTCCTTCAGAAGGGTATTTTCGGCTCTGAACTTTAACTCACCTGAGTCTTATAAATATCTGTGACCCTGGTTAATGAATATTGATGAGTATGTTTTCATTGACTTTAAATTAACATTTTCATTGAAATTTTTGATTGAGATGGCAGAAGCTTGCAGTTCACCTGATGTTATGTAGTCACTGCTGCGCATCATCTTTAATCAACCATTGATAGAATAAAAATACTGTCATTCGCCACAAATGTGATGTGATGTTCTACAAGTCCCCCCATAGGCGATGTTGAATATCACTACTCCCTATCTTCCTGGGGATAGCGTAACAGGCGATTTACTGACAAATCTATTTGATGAGCAGCAGTGTCTTCCCGTATAACATCTATCAACACCTATTGCAGTCACGTATACGGATATCAAGCACGATAACTACCCCTGCTCGCAGAAACCCTGATCGGAGTGTATGTCCAGTAGTGGACCTTAAAAGTTTAATGGATAGATGGATGAATAGATGTAATGATATTCATGAGATCTAAATTGCAATGATCCGCCTTATTTTCTCTCCGTAGGTACTACACTCGCTTTAACTGATACAGCTTTGGGTATGATCATTTCTTCGCCGCTTAAATAAGACTCGATTATTTATTTGGCATTTATTCGTATGGGAAGAGAATAGTAGAGGATACATGAAGCTTGGAGTCCATGGGCCTATTTATAGGACATAATAATGACCAACAGATGAGCAAAACGATTAAAATGAGATAATTTGCTGACACGTGTTTGAGGCCAAAATACATTATTCTTGGGTATGTTCACAACTTTTAATAGACAGTAGTATAATAAATGACGTACATACTAAAAGATATTAATAACTTAATGAATTCTTGATATAGAAATTCCCTACAATTTACGCGGCACGTGGAAGCGAATTTATTCCTCTCAACCAATAAAGAATTATTTACGAGAAAATAAAATAATGTTCTCTTTGAATAACTTAGTTCTTAACTCCAAAATGATTTGATCAAATGCCGTTATAATGCCCTTAATTTCGGGATAATTACTTGGGGGCGTTCTGGTTAGGCTGTTTTGTGTAAAAAAGGTACGATTTTTCACAGCAGAAATACAAATTCATCACTTTGTTGTCAAGACCAGATGCCAAGTAGGTGTTGAAATTTCAAATATTTTTGTTTTTTAAGTTGTTTTTAATTTTAAATAATTTATATCTTAGTATATTATTTAAAGGAAGTAGCAAACGAGTATGTAGCCCACCTTATGTCAAGTGCCACTGCCGCCCACAGACATCTGTAACTAACCCCAAGTAAGGATCTGTCCTTCAGGAAGTCTCTGGACTTCCTGAAGTTAGGCACAGATGCGTTTCCTCTATGTATGTATGTATGTATAGTATGTCCTCTTACCATACCCTTAAACCAAAACACTGCAGCACGCAAGGCTGCTATGTTTTTGACTGATGGTCCTGGTGTGGTTCTGGTGTGATAATGGTTCTTTCGGAGTCAAACCATAAAGGGACCAACTAAAAGAGTTCACCCTGAAATTTATTTACACACCTAAGCGTGCAGTTAAATGATTTATCAGTTATAATATGTTTAAACACACTTTTAAATATAGATAACTATTAGGTTTCAAATTACTTGTCAAAACCAGCAATCGATTGATCCAGACAGAAAAGACAATCATTTTTATACACCGCAAAATTTTGGTTACGCAAACCTTTAACCGTTTCCCCTTATATCTAAATGCAATTAAAGAAATTCTGACTTCAAAAATTTATTAGTAATCGTGTCGTATAAAAATCGTGTCGCCTGTTTTAAATTAGTATTGGAAAGCATTACATAAAGGTGAATGCCCGAAGTCGGTATGTGCGATTATACACAATAGAATCGTTTATCGGAATACGGATAGCAATCTGACTTCCCAGGAATTTCCCGTTATACGATAGCTCAGATTATATTCCCTCTGTTATTATCAAAACACGTAATATTACGAGAATAATAATCATTTACCAATTTCCAAAGAACGTCTATATTACCAAGTCTTTAAGAAATATTGTATAACGGCATATGTGATTTCTAATTCTCGGAAATATACTTAGTACCTACATACATTATTTTGACGCATTTTAAATATATTTTACTTTATGACAATGTAATGTGTATACATTCTAGATTACACGACTATGGCTTTGCGGCGATTGGTCAAATGTCCTTTCGCACTTTTTCTATGCATATATTGAACACAACTGTATACATTGAACACATGGTATATAGTTTAATCGGAACACTATTGTTGTAACTGAAATGGAAATTGAAAATTTTTCATTTCCCGTAATATTATGTTATGATTTTCCATTGTTTTGGGAACATTAAGAAGTTCGAAAAAACTCCTTTTACCTAACATTTAGAAGTAACTAACACAAAATCAATTTGAAACTGCAAGAAGTGAAACAATAACTTGTTATTAAGAAAAAATAAACGTTATTTCTAGTCAAGAACTGTTTATTTCATGTATAAAACAGCGTTTGTTTTAAACTTTACTCTTGTTTACGTGATATTTTGTAATTTTTCCGCAATTAATTTGTTAATAAGACTGTCAGGAACCCATTACTCGCTCTGCTGGGTACGAATGGAGATCTAGAGAGAAGTCTCAAAGTGAGAGGACGCTTAAACAGAAATATAGCCCAACTCGGGTCGGGCTATATTTCTGTTCGGGCAGAGCGGTCATCATACCGGCCCAACGCGTAGTGGGTCTCGGGTTTGATTCCCGGCGAAACAGGAATATGAATGATGACTTTAGATTTCTGTTCTGGGTCTGGGTGTTTATGTATTCGTCTTTGTGTGTCCATGGTACCCACACAGACACAGGAGAAATACCTAGTGTGGGGCTATGAGTGTAGAAAGCGTGTAAAGCGCGTGTCTATAGCCGAAGTATAGTATAGGCGAAGTATGATTTGGTAGACTTCACGTCAAGTAGTTTTTTTTTTCAAAGAATTCGCATGCATGACCTACTGCTGAGCACAGATCTGAGAGTGAGAGAGGTTTAGTCTAAAGTGCAACGCACAGCTGAAGTGCAAATCGGTAGACCTCACGGACCATTGAAAGATTGTTTTTTTAAAGTCTACCCAGGCGTGTCCCATTGCTGGGCACGAGTCTTCTCAGAGTGACAGAAGACTTGGACAAATGACCATCGCGCAGACCAGTAGACGTGTAGGTTTCTTTGGATGTTTATATCAGATAGAGATAAATAATTAATTGGTAATACGGAAATGATTTTGAAAAAAATGTGATGGAAGAGGTTGAGAGATGGAAGATGTAAGGTCTGAGGTGGGAATCTCTGTTTGAAAAGTCGGATTTTAACCACTAGGTATGCACAAAAGAAAAATTATAATGCCATCACTGTTCAAAAGAATATGAGTGAAAATGTAGGTATTTCGTAGTAGCACTCAGTGTCTGAGGGGAAATAGTTGTTGAATATTTGGAAGTTAAGCATTATGTTGAGTAAGCCACTGACTCCGTCCTTGGAAGAAAGTTTAGCCCTGACTTTTACCTGTCCCTAAGCTTCAATGCCTTTAAAATACACAGCATAACTAGGCTAGACGTCTTACTTATTTAAAATATTTTGAATGTTGCGTCATTCCGAAAATCATTGTTGTAAATATTTATTTTGGGTTCATTGTTAATTACTATCAGTTATGAGCATTGTTCTGCTCTCAGATTGACAAGCGATAAGTCGATACTTCAAATATATTTGTAGATATATCTGTTAGATCTGTATTGATTATGATATTATATTATTGATTTCTTTTTCCTAGCATGAAGCACATATTGCGTTTTGTTGGAAGGGTGTGGTTGTAGGTTCATTTATATAGGAGGCGATCATCTCTGCCCTCGGGAGTAGCAACGCATCTGTGATCGACTTCAGATTATAACCTGTTCTATGTATATGAAGTTGCTTACAGATGTCCATAGGCGGCAGTAACCACTTACCATCAGTTGCACTGCATGCTCGTTTGCTATTTTAATCTGATAATAAACTCTGATGTATGTTTCATATTATTTCACTTCTACGTTTGACAAATAAGTTATATCCAATAGTTATGTGATTTCGTAATATCAGTGTGTGTTTTGGATTTTAAACATGAAATTTTAGAATGGTAAAACCATATTATGGTTCGACCCTATTGTCACCACACCCATACGCAACGCTTAACAACGCTATAATTATTATAGCGTTGTCAAGGGCTGCTCAATTCTGATTTGAAGAACAGTGAGCAGTAAGAGAAGGTGGGCAGAACGGCAAGGAAGACAAACTTATCCGAGAGATTCCGACTTAGTCCTCAGGTAGCTTTTGTGTGGTTACCCTAATTTAGGATTCTTAGCTCACCGGTAATTGAATTTTGTAGTATTAGAGAAGTTGTTGTTGTTGAATTATCTTGTAGAATTAAAGCTTGTAGTATTAGATGTATCAATCTTCTAAAATATAGAAAAAAAAATACGTATTTACACTCAATAAGTTAAACTCAACGAGCCATCAATAGCAAGTCGTTCCCTATACATAGTAGGACGCTATAACAATCTCTCGCAGCTATGAACTCTAATACTTTCCACGAGATTGCATTGCATTGCAGCTTCATAACGAAACCAATTTACGGGTAGTACGTAGTGGGCGTCAATGTATATTGTATATACATAGTATACGATGCTTTAGTGTCTCTGTGTACGTAAGCTGTAATGCATACATAGTTACATTAATTTTACAACCACTACAGAGTGTAGTAGTTGTAAACGTGTACAATTTGTACGAAAAGGCAGACGTTATTGTGTTTGTCTAATGTCTGTGTGTGCACGCGTGAGAAAATAAACTTTGTTGGTGATATTAAAAAAATAGGTTTACGCAAAATTACAACATACTTCAGCATTTTGAACTGGATCATCTGTAGAATAATATACATGCGTATATTCTGTGTGTACTTCAAAGTTATAATTGTTTAATGTGACTAAAAAACAATAATAATACTTACAACATATGTCAGTGACTTTAAGTTTATACTAGTATATTTATAGATTTTTATACTCAAGAAAATATTGGCCAAGTGCGAGTCGGGTTCACACACGAAGGGTTCCATGCCATTATCCATACAAAGCGGCAAAAAAATCAGGTTTGGTATATGGGAGCCCTCTCAAGTATTTATTTTATTCTGCTTTTATTTGTTGTTCTAACGGCAATAGAAATACATCATCTGTGAAAATCTCAACTGTCTAGCTATCACGGTTCATGAGATACAGCCTGGTGATAGACAGACGGACATACGGACGGATGGACATCGAAGCCTAAATAGGGTTTCGTTTTTACTCTTTGGGCACGGAACCCTAAAAACATGGTTCAGCAATTTTCGTTTTAATGAAGGCTTGCTAAAGAAACATGTACCAACGATTGAATAGAAAAGGCTTTTGCTTGAGTAATTTCAATGTAAAACTCGCATCCTTCTGAAAGCTCCGGAGGCTTTTGATGAAAATCACGAATAACGAGTTTATTGACTCATGAAATTGATCTGTACGGATCTGTATTAGGTATTTATTAAAAAAATTGGGCGAGTATAGGATCACTGATTCTGTAATAGAATATTAGTCTGTATGAAATGGCTTATTAAAACTGGACTTTTTGGACTGAACATAATCTATATTCTAAAATGTAGAAACAAAATAATGTTAAAAGGTTTAATACACTAGTATTTTAGACAACTCAGTAAAAAAGCTATTTTAAAATCGTAGGTCAATGTCAAATAAATGTATGGTTTTGCATAGAGAATCCTTTTTCATCCTTAATCATCATCAAAACACATTACTTATATTATATTTATAGGACACTTATAGGACAAATGCAGCGAGCATGGCTTATTTTTATAAGGAGAATGATGATAAGAGAAACATAAGAAGGGCTCTGCTACCTTCACAGGTTGTTGATAACTTTATATAAACGCTTTCTACATTCATAGCCCCACACTATTTTCTC
This sequence comes from Cecropterus toxeus, assembly GCA_018249875.1. NCBI lineage: Eukaryota > Metazoa > Arthropoda > Insecta > Lepidoptera > Hesperiidae > Cecropterus > Cecropterus toxeus. The sequence continues at coordinate 4,815 of DWNE01005931.1, read as the reverse complement.
CTGTGTCGTAGGTGACATGGACACAAAAAGACACAAATACCCAGACCCAAAACAGAAATATAAACTCATCATACAGATTTCTGTCTGGCCGGGGATCGAACCCACACCCACTGTGTGTCAGACCGATATAGTGATCGCTCCGACACGCGGGTCGTCAAAATGGTCAACCGTATCTTAGATGATAAGCTTAGATTTAGAACTAACATAGGACAAGTCTATATACTAACACTTATGATTTTTTGTAGCTTGAAATAAATAAATAAAAAAATAAAAATAAAATAAAACATACGTTTAAAGAACACCAAAATATATTTAGATTTACTCACGATGTTCTTATTCACTTAAGCAAATGATAATTACACGCCACAGTTCTATAACTAAGACAAATACAAACGCAGACTAGACTAAACTACAAATAAGTGAATCATGTAATATACATAATATATTAGAATATCTCAGGGGACAACGCGGTTGGGGTCGAGTTTAACACAAACAAATTCTGAAACCGCCGGTACCCGCCTGTTTAACTTGGCTGTTTGTTAGCCAACTTACAAAATTGAACACGTGTACTCGTATGATAAAAGAATTTGTTTATTCAACTTACATAGGTAGGCATCTGTTTGCAAAGCCTACAAAAGCTTTATGTACAAAACGAGCAAATGTCCATGTTGTTTGATAAAAAATATGAATTATAAATAACTTTATTTCATCGTCATAGTTGCCACAACTCGGATAGCCTATAACAGGTCGGGGCAAAAGTATTTTCGTATTTTGAACGTTTTATTAGTAATCAAACCTCTTTGCATGTACTGAATGTAACTGGCTGGTTTTAATACCATTGTTGTCATTTTGAAGATGCAATAAATAAAAAAAACTAGTTCCCGCCATTTTTCAATTGTTTTTCAAGCAGCAAAATGAACCTATGTGACGAAGAAATTGGGTACATTTTAAAGTTTTATTACAAAAAAGGCGAAATGCGACGAACGCCGTGAATACAATTTTTGCGGTTTATGGACCTAATGCGGTATCAAAAAAAGTAGCACAAACGTAGTTCAAGCGTTTCAAGTCTGTAATATTTTTGTGTGAAAAATGATGTACTACTACTTACTGCAATTTAGTTGACTTGGAAATTTCTAAACTAAAACTATCTATAAGATTCGGGGCGACCACAAGTGCGTTCCTACCACTAAACAGAAATGGAACGGCTTGAATGAGTAAGACTGCTGTATTCTGACCCTTCAAATAAGAACAAAGCAACGTTTCGCAGCTGCTGTTATGGGTTATAGGTTTGACGGTGATGTTGACGGAATAGAAATACAAAGGGATCTGATACCTTCAAAACTCAGAATGCAAGGTAAAACATAACAATTAAAGAAATAATCCTTGCTTACCACCTCCATTGACCTTCCCGTATGGCGAGAGAAGAATTCCACAACAGAAGGGATATGCCTTCAACTTGTTTCCTTCCTGCCTTCTAGTTTTTCTTCTAGTTTTTCTGTTGACAAAAATCCTTTACACGATCGTAATGTCAGGTGATTTTAATATATTTTGATATTATAGCCTTCCTTTAATATAAAAGTGGTGTAGTGAGAAAGAGGATAGAAGCACAAAGGTAGATTGAAGCAATTTATTCTTATTGATATAAAATCAAGCGAGTTGCCACTCACGGATTCCCAGAAGAAACGATTCTAAGTCGAAGACAAGCTTTATTGAAGTGTGTATCGTGTTTTATTATTTTAGGAGAAGTCGACTTTCTATGTTGTTTTTACGATGAAGAACAAATTAAACAACGAAAACAAAAAACGAAGTGTAAATAAAAAGGTCCGAAGTTCAAATTCAGGCACGACTAATGGTAACTGAGTTTTCTAAATAAACATGGAAACAGTAAACTATCACATTTATTTATTTTCAATAGACCAATAGTGACATCTACCGCACAGTTAGACTTAGCAATTCGCCTGTGTTAAACCTAGCAGCAAATTTCGTAAGCAACATTAAATACCACTGTGCCATAAAGATAGACTTACGGACCGAACTTGAGTATCATTCGTCGGGTCGGGATATTGAACGAATGACAAAATTAAATATCTAAGCTTTTGTGTAGTTTTTATATAATAAAAATGTGACGCATAACAAAATAACAGAAAATGTGGCGCGGTACAGAAAAATGAAATGTAATTTTTCTCATACGTCGATAAAGAAGTTTGACTATAATAAATTGTGAATCAATTTGTATAAAATTTAGATCTTCTATTTTAGAATACACAATGCACAATATAAACCGACACTTTATACATTGCTCAGTCTTGCAAAACGAATCAAATGATTGTAAAATACTGAAACACTCGTGTACGTTCCCAGGCTAGTTTACCATATAATACAGATTTTATTACGTCTGCAGACGCTGTGGAAAAATAGAATGAAATTCGTTTGAAAGACAATTTAAAAGAATAACTTAATATAAAATGAGTAGAATATATGTCTTTGTTAAATTTATTGTAATTAAAGTGAAGTTTATTATCATAATTTTAATGGACGAGCGTTTGAAATTGCTTCTTTTATATGAAAATAATTTTACTTATAAAAAGTAACTAGCTGTGAATCACGGTCTCACCTGCTACTGCTTAAAAAAAGTAACATAGCGTGATGTTATATAGCCTACAGTCTTCCTCAATAAATGGACTATTCAACAAAAAAATACTTTTTCAATTCGAGTCAAGTATTTTCTGAGATTAGCGCGTTAAACCAAATAAACAAACTTTTCAGCTAAGGAGAATTAACCTTACGCATTAATGTACGCATTTTAAAAGATATTCATTTATTACTTTTGTAATGTATATTAACGTATATTCATTTTCAATTATAAAAAGATGTCAGTTATCAATTTCCACCGGAATGAGCCGGAATGAATGTATTATTTGTACTATCCGCTTTACATTACATAACCTACGTTTTTTATATAAGCTTGAAATATAGTATGGGTAGTAAGTGGTCATCATACCCATTGACAACTGTCAGTAACTTTATATCGAACAACGGGTTCTATCTGAAGTCATGAGAGCTAAAGTGGTCGCCTCATTGAAAGTAAGCCGGCAACCACACCCTTCCATTGAAACGCAAGAACTACTTCACACTTGCAGGTTTGGCGGAACCTACCTGTATAAACCATACTAATACCTCTTTGTACCTGGAACCACCTTGTACTTGGAATGATATGTTATCCTGTCATTTTAATGCGACGAATTACGAGCGCATTTTAATTATAACTATGTCACTTACAGTACTCACTTTACTGTACTCTTTTTAGCTTCTGATTTTCTTCACTTTAAGCTCAAAGAAGTTTAATTTCGAAAATACTATAGTAAACCGTGACATATTCTCACAAAGTACAAGTTTAATGACTTGACGCAGATACATAATGGACCGGAATTTTAATAGTGAAAGAACCATTCACTCGGGATATTTCATTAAGCGGAATAATGTTATCATTTTCGGCAAGGGACTAGTTTCAACGGCTCGGAAAATCAGAACTATGTATCAACTTAGCTCTAGATCTTGGGTTTATGTTCTAGTATTATAATTAACTTTATCTAAATATATGGCATGTGTTGAACGGCTTACGTTTCAAATGTTATTCTTCTTCGCTATTAAAAATTTACAATTAGATATTTTCTGAGTAATTTGTGCTTCGGTTTAGTTTTCGGTGCTTAGAAAAAGATTTTAATGTTTTTAGTCCATTGTAAAAAGCTCTATAATTCATTTATTTTAATTTGAATATTTTTTTATGTATTTTGACGTTGTAAGCTACGTTTAAAGTTGCAATATCGAGAGGATTAATAAATAATTTTGAAAATCGGTCCAAAAATGGCGGAGAAATCGAACATAGAACCATGTTCGACTGTATGTATTTTTTTATGTATGTTCACCGATTTCGAAGTCGTTATAAAATCTCTCAATAAGAGTTTAAACTTAAGAGTTATATTTTTACCTAACAACTCATCAAACAGGCAACAAACAGCCATCAAACAGCTAAAAAAGCAAATTTGTTTTGTATGGTCATCAAGTTGTAAGTCGATGTTTAAAGTTTTAAGCATGTAGCTTATTTGGGGGGTACATTAAAAACTACTGTAAACCTTTGTGTACAACTTAACTTCCCATTCCAATTCCCTGTAAGAACACAAACAATCAATCAATTAACAAAACATGACAGTTAAGTCGTTCAGTGAAAACTGATGCCAATTGAAGTAATTCTTGAAGTAGTCAATATATTTCACCATCAGTGATGGATTGAAGAACAGAATATCACTCACGAGTTGACCTACAAACGAATAAATACTCAAAATTTTAACTACGTAATCGTTTTTATTAAGCTCTTGGCAAAATTAATTTCAGAACAATTAGGGTTTCGAAGACTAAAGAAGAGTCATTAGTTAAGATCCAATTCCTATAATAATTACCTGTAAAATTAATACTACAAGCGAAGTTTCAGAAAGTTATTACTTTCAATGAAAAAATAATGATCTCTGTTAAGTGGGTGTCTTTATTCAGCATCCAATTGGTTGCAATCTTGTCCAAAATGTTAATCTTTATTATTAGCGGCAACGTATTAAGGGTTAAAGGCATAAATACAGTTATAATTAATCAATGAGCGTTAGGAGAATTCCAAGTAGGTTTCCTTATAAAGGCCTATATTTTTTCATGGATAAGGATAATTATATTAATAAATGGGCAGGCCACATCGTTCGTAGGACGGACAACCGATGGGGTAGAAGAGTCCTCGAATGGAGACCACGTCTGGGCAAAAGGAGTACAGGC
>DWNE01005930.1:0-13519 GCA_018249875.1 Cecropterus toxeus | reverse complement strand
ACGATTTTTATAATTAATGTTCTCTTGTAAGTGACTAATGTAAGTCTTTATAAGAATAAATGTCTTTAAACCTTAAACCTTATTTATTAAAAAACCAAAAAGGTTTTGCAAAAATTGGCAGCTCAGTTAAATATAATTAAAATTAAATCAAATATAAAGATTTATTTAATTGTGAATGTCCTCCTTTTTACATAAATCCTCCCCTTTGGCACAATCTGGTTTATCAAAGTATCGTCTGGCAACCCTACATATGTGTCATTTGTTACTTTAACGCTTTTGTTATTTTTGCTTAAAGCGTGGAAACAAAATACGACGATACTGCCGGAAATACATAATTAATAATGGGTATTTCATATTTGTTTATTTTATAAAAAAAAATGTTAATTCTTTGTCACAAATAAACATCAGCTTTTTCGTGCCATCTCGCATGACATATATAAAAACATATTTAGTTTTTGGCTGTTAATAATGTCTTTCCTATTTTTATAATGTTACTAATACGAATCCAGCATAAAATTCTTATTTATATTATTTTTACAATTAGGTATTGGATGAGAACACGATTAAAAGTACATATATCAGGCGATAACGACCTATACATGAAAATCGACATTAATTAAAAATAAGTAATCGTCTATGCAAATAAAAAAGTGAAAATTGAAACAAATATTTCCATCATCAATTCTACACCGTCTAAAACTCAAAAGCATTTGATACCTAGAAGAGCAACAAGGAACTCCATAAGTACATTTCCATATAAAATCTGGCGTACAACCGAAACTCATCAGTCAAAGTTTGCTTAACTCTGACAACAAACAAACATCGTCGTCTTCTGTAAATATATCAAAGTTTCTGCCGTACGTTCTGTGTAATAATAAAGCCAGTATTAAGCATTTAGTACGTAATAAAATTATACATACTCCAAAATTTTGAAACTAATAATTTATTATTATGTTAAGCATAACCGGATCCAGGATTTGAACTGGCTTTAAAAAAATTCCGCTTAATAGACTTCCGACAGAGGTGAATTTCTATTAAAATTGTGGGGGGATTGTGCCCCCTTTTTCCGCTCGTACTCTCGATCCACCATTGACTTTCTAGTAGTTAATCAAAATAATATAAGACTTATACATCCAAAATATCTTATATCCAAATCTTCCTTGTGAGATGTTTGATAGTCTTATTTTCTTAGTTGTTCAGATGTCGTTCAGTAATAATAAAAAAAAATACCTTAACTCGTATGCGTTGTTTTTTTTAATTACGTAGATTCGTCGGAAAGATTGAGTATTAATGCCGTATCAAATTGCAGTGCTACAACTCTTTAATCGACTCGTTGTCGAGATCAACACTTCCATAGAGCAATAAAATATAGTGAAAATTTATTGTGGTTCAATTCATACAAATAAAATAAAATCATCATATAGTGGACGACGTGCGCGAAGTTTATGGTAACATAAGGAGTTAACTTCTTGAATGAGTTCGTGATTTGACTTCGAAGGCGCTCAGTCCACGGTACTTGTGATTTTAACAGATGTATTATGCACTGTCCTGTTACGGTTTCAAAGCAAAACCAACCTCATGTAGAACTTCATTATTATTTAGTGTTGATCGTAGATTTTTTTGATGATTATTATAAATGCCGGCTGCATTCACGAAAAAGTGTCACGTTCTCCTGAAGCCTGAGCGTGCAAGCGAGAACGCGGAATAATATTTGAATTAAGTAACTATTGTAAATAAATGTGAATTTATCGAAGTTATAATTTTCAATTAATTTGTATTATACAAAATAATGATAGTTTTGTAATAATAATTCAATTCAATTCATAAAAATATGCAATTTTTCATCAATGTCTCTTTATGACGTCATCACGTAAACTATCGACCGTAAACTGACTTTACAGACAATCATTTTTTGATAATGATGAAGTAGCAAACAAGCATACAGTTCAATCGTTTGTAAGTGGCCATTGTAGCCCATGGACATTTGTAATCAGCCCGAGATAAGATCAGAGTCTTACCTAAGTTTAGCCACAGACGCGTTGGCTTCTCCTGAGGACTAAGTTGGAACTCGGTAAAGTATGCCTCCTTTACCACACCCTTTAGACCAAAACAATGTAATGCTTATAGACTACTGTTATTAGGCAGATTTTTTTTGTATCGAGGGGGAAACCTTCAAAAGGTACCCGACGCCGTGGGAGCAACGCCGGGTTATGTGGGATTTTCGCACTAAAACCCCCCGGTGGCCGTCCTCAGCACTATGTGAAGGACTCCGGGATCTCCAACGAAACACAACCGGAGTCCTCCGAGCGCGATGCCTTCTTGGCGTGCGACCACACATGCTGCCGTCCTTCTCGGGGAAACTTGAGTGGACGTTTCGAGCTCCCACTGTTGCCGCCCGTAACCCAGAAGCCACCTTTTAGTCGCCTCTTACGACAAATGTTCTACTACCTACGAAATAATGTTAATTGTTATGTTTCTTGAACAAAGTATACTTAATTGAAACCAAAAGTACGAGTTCCTTACTTTCGTGGCATAAGATAAACTCATCGAGCGAAGTTTACCAAACACTGACAACGAACAAACAAACGTCGCGTTCTGCAAATATATCAAACACCGAGCTTACGCTGTGAAATAAGGAACAGGCGTTTAAGCTGTCCAGTTGATTTATATCTATTGCAACATAGTGACTTGGCGTAGAGCAACAAAGTTATAAATATTGAGTTATTAACAAAATTGCTATACATATAATTATATAATAAAAACCGGACGAGTGCACGTCGAACACAGTCTGGTGTCAGGCAGACGGACAGACGGACAGCGTAGTCTTGGTAATAGAGATTTTATCCTATGAACATGGAACGCTAAAAATGAAAATTCCGCGTATTCGTACCGTCATTCTAAAAAATAAATTTAGAAACCAGAATAAGTAAAAATCCAAATTACTATTATTTTCCAGTTTTTGTTAACCTGTGGGTTTCATCACATTAGATAAATTTAGAGACGGAATCTTGATTTAACATAGATATGTATGTAAATTTAGTTTCATTAAAATCCGTCAACTCTATCATAATCAATGATAGTTTAAAATAATGTTAAAATACATAATTAAAACAACTAAAGGAAATAAAATATTTACTCAATATAAACACAAATGATCGCAGATTAAACATTAATTCATTACAGTCCCACTGCTAGGCACTGATCTTTTCTCAGAGTAATAGGGGTCTAGGCTTTGGTGTAGCGTGGGATTATCCTGCTTGGAGTCGTAGATTAACTCGCCGCCCACCCATCAAGAAATTATAGTCGGCGAAAAAAAGGACAAATTCTTAATTTATTAATTGACGACTAAAAAAAGGTCGCCAATTAGCTCAATATTTAGCCGCCCCCAAAATGTGCCATCCGAGAGCGCATCTTGAGTTTGTAATTATTTCTATAATGTAGAAATACCGGTTATATCATAATCATATATGTAAGTATATTGGACAAAAAAAAGTCCGTCCTTTAAAATATGCCATTCTAGTTCAATAACCACCAAGCTGGCCAATCGCGGAATGGTATAGGTATTATTAATTGCATCTGTATATCATTTGCTGCCAGTAAAAAAGAGGATTTAATAATATTTTTATGTACTCATCTCCACAAATAAATGATTAATTGATGTACATAAGTATTGTGATGAATTCAGTTATGCGAACTTACACACACGTCAATAGCAAAATCAACGTTGTTCATATAACAACACTGGAAGCAGTGAACCGTATCATCGAGTGCGCCATGCCATCCTTGCAAAGCAAAAACGTACAAAAAACGAGATACCTAATAAATAGTACATAGTCACAAAAGCCTCCCCACACAGTCAAATCACTCATGTTGGTATTGGCTCGATAAACAGCGGGGTAAAGAGCGGAAACGTTATTACTACTCAATCTACTTACCACTATAGCAAAACCACCCTCAACTTACTGGAAATAACGCTTATTTCCGTATTCACTGCCACTTTTCTGAGAAGACTTCAAAATACATCTTCTAGTAAGGGCAATGTATGTCGGACAACAACAAAAGGACGACATCCATAAAGATTTTATTACAGAGGCAAAGTAGGTACTTGAGTAGAGTTTAACTTTACCAATACTATAATGATTCCGGTATTAAGTTAGGTGAGGCATACATTTCAGTTTATTTGCGTCCATTATACTCATACCGTGGCCGTAAACCACAGATTACAATGATCGCCGTAAATTGCCTGTGTCTATTTGATTGTGTTGTATGTTTGTATTTAACAACCAGCGAAACAAATAAATACCTTTCTACTTTCATTACTCCTCGTTATTCAGTATCACGACACCATAACTACAGATTGAAAAGCATATGGTACCCAACACAAAATCAATAATAATAGTATAATTATAAATACATTTTTATATGCTAGCAAGAGTTATATGCGAACAGGGTTTGTCCCTGTACGTCTTATATATTACAAGGTGTATAAGAAGCAGCACATTAAAAGTCGATTATATCCTTGAAATGTTCTTTATTTTTAAGTCTCTGTACTCAAGGGTTAAAAACAAGACCCTATGACTTAAATTGAACAGATGGACAGACAGACAGCACAGTCTTAGTAATACTTGACGCGCAGTGTATTCCGGGTTCGATTACCGTCCTTACAGAAGTCTGAATAATTAATTTAGATTTCTGGTCTGGGTGTAGATGTTTGTGTATTAGTCTTTGTATGAGTCCATTGCAACCACGTCGAAGAAGAAAATCCTAGTATGGTAATCTAAACCATACACGACTAGCGAATGATTATAGAAGACTATATCTTTCCTTATAACTTAACTAGGCAAACGTCTGCGCTTTTAAGTACAGTTTAGCAATAACTTTGTAGATATCGCTAAAGCATAAACTGTCTGACCTCATAGCAGAACCTTTTATCTCATAGGAAACTCTTTGTTGTTGTTTATTCCCTCTCAAGTCGTGATCTTCGTTTAACGAGCATCTGTTACAATCTTCACAAGGCAGTTTAGTGGAAAAATCTGGAGATTAAACAACTAAATTTATGATGTATTTCAGAACAACAATAATGATTACTTTGTTAGAGGAAAACGTGCCGTTATGAAAGTATGAAACAACTGTACCAGCGCGAATAAACTTATGGCTGTAATTGGATTAGACGGTACATTATATCTACTAGATCTGCAATCTGGTAAATTCGTAATTCAGTATGAGCCTTTTTTCTTTAGGGGATGTTTGATAATGATTTTGCAGTCCACCTGACATTCGGTAATCTCTCTCGTAATTGAACATATGATTTAGACATCGGTCAACATTTCTTGAGTTCCACGTGAAAATTCCAAAAGTGATGCGAAATGATAAATTATTTTCATCATCGCAAAAAAATGTGTGATAAGGTTTTAACCTTATCACACATTTTTTTGCGATGGTGTTCACATAGGCGAATGTTTGAATGCAAGTTCTATCTGTTTCAATAACAAACAATAGTACAGAAATGCTTAGTGCGACTTATTTAATTCCTATTTTCATCTACGTATGCATTTATAGCAACAAAAATTCTCATGGGAGAAATAGAAATATTTAACCTATATAGTGTCTATGAACTATGGAACGATTTTTAAGTTTAAAATGATCTCTCTTTAAACAAGATATTGACAAGATCTTCTTATGATTAAAATTGATAGTGATATGTTATAATTCGAATAAATAGAAGCAGTATATCATTAAAAATTGAAATATATAGAGCGCCATATCATCGCGATTTGATACAATACTAGGCCTTAAATCTTCTTTATTATGCCCCTAACGTAAGTTCGCATGCCATCATGCATATCTCAGGTGAACAAGAAAAGTTCTGGTATTTCTTTTTGACCACTTGTAAACAAAGAAGAACACAAGCCTGTGTACTCCTGGATTATTGGATCGCGTAAGTGGTGATGCGAATACAATAACAGTTCGCAAACCGTTGAATATTTCTCATGACATTGTGGATAAATTCGACAGTCAATTTTGTCTGAAGGGAAAATTTGCGGAAGCATTATGGACGGTCGCACACTGCAGCCCGTGCCAAAACTGCCCTCTGGCCAAGTCGATAACTTGCGGTTGGGTGTATTAACATGCTTCAATGGATGCCAAGACAAGACTAAGCCCTCTATGAAGATCCTTACAAACGGAAAATCATAGTATACTATAATAAGAACTTGTCCCTTTTCCTATCCATGTTTAATAATGTTTCAAGTATGATCTTTGAAATATAAATACCTACCTACTAATCATTTTACTGATATTATTCATGTGAAAGTGCGAGGATGTCTGTGTGTTTGTCTCCTTTATTCAAAAATTTCTGGTAAGATAGAACTGACATTTGGCAAACGGACAATTCATGGCCTAGATTATTATAATTTTAGGATACCATTCTCGATAAAGGTGACTGAAGCGGGCGGAACTGTGGGAAAATGCTAGTATTACCATATCTTTTACCATCCAAAGTTATTTTTTTTTAAATAATAGGCGTAAAAACACTTAACAAACAATATAAGCTTATTTTGAAAAAAAAGGTGAATCAATGATAACATGAATACAATAAGGTATAGTAGGTATAAAGTAATAGTAAAAATAATAAATTTCGAAATCTTGAAAGAGTAACCTTCGCTTACTCTTAGAATGTGATACGGCACGGAAAGTGGCTGTGACTGAATACAATCAGTTTCAAGATAAAATAAAACAAAACAAACAATGTATAATGAAAACAAATATATCAAAAAACAAAACAAATATGTACATCCGCAGAATTGAAGTCGAAACAATAAAAGATCTTATTGCTTTTAAAGCAATATCTTTTGATGTGTTCAAGCATCAAGTGGTCGTCAAAAATGAAATTTGTGCCATACTATCCCGCAAACATTTCGACGGGAGTATTTCACCGAGGAATTATCATAAACTGCCCCCATTATGCCATAAAGCGATAAATATGTTGTAAAACCATAAACGGAGGCAGCGAGCCATCTCATAAATTCCATAGAATTGGCCCACTTTGCAACAACTATCGTTACTGGGTTGGCAGCTCTGTTATAAAAAAGAATTTTATTTATTATTATGGGGACTAGAGAAATCTTACCATGACGCTGTATAAACAAGGAAAGTTCAAAGGATCACACATGTACATTGGCGTACCTTTATGACTAAGATTGGAGAAGTTTCGTAAGGTAAATTGTCAGAGACAAATATTTTTCCCAAAGTTTTCTGATCCTTACCGTAGTTGGGATTGTCTTTGACCTTGTCTACCCTTCCATCTTTTATCGTCTTTCATCCCCTTAATTATTTGGGTATTTGATAAATGTTTAGATTGCTATATAAATAGTTTGCAATGAAAAGTACTAGTATGTAGTCATTTCTGTATCTGAATCCAGCGGTAGCCCGATAGATATATGAAACATATGGATATACTGATGTTTTAACTATATTAAATATTTCTGGAAACACACTTGATCTGGCAATTATACTTTATGAATTATAACCTCACCAATTTTGTCAAAATAGAAGCTATAATGTTTAAAAAATGAAATAAAATACTTTATAATTTATTAAAAGGGGAGCGAGGATAAAATATTTCTGAGTAGCAAATGCGCCCCCTTAATGACAGGCTCGTGGGAACTCATTGATTTTAACCACCGCCGAGGTTACTGGTTAAAAGGCTTTAAAATTATTTATTCTCAACTCATTATAACAGTCACCCTTGTTAAACTTTTCTCAGTTTTTACCCAAGAATCTTAAATATTTTTAGTCATAAATGAATAGAGGATTTTGATCGATGAACGCAGGAAATTATTCTTATAATTAATTTAATTATATTACATCTTTGCCTGCAAGTCCATTGTACCGACCGCAAATACAGGCAGATGAATAAACAGTAAACATAAAAGTCAATTTGCATAACCACCTTTTTTGAATCTAGTTACAAATAGGACTCTATCTTGTTATAGTTATTTTTTTGGAACTTGTCAACTTCCTACCTGCTGGCTCTTTCGTCAGGTACGTAAGAATTCGTGAACAATAGAAGACAATAAGCGTAGTGAATCTTTTTATTTTAGTCTCTCTCGGTTTTTTAGTTCGTTCTGGTAGTTTAAAATTTGCTTCGCTAACAAGATAGACTACTTCAAAGAAAGTGACAATTAGGAAAGCGAAGCCAGATTGTGCTCAGTAGATACAGAATAAATTGCATTAAAGAACTAACTAATTGCTAAGTTTATGCAGAAATTAGCGGATCCTTTATACGTTTATAGGAAACACGCAACGATAAAATCAACTTCCTAGTTTAATTTACGAAAGCTAGCACACAAGTACTTTGTATTTGTAAATTTAATGGGAATAACTATTCATTCTGCAAACCGTATCAAATAACAGTTTACTAAATATAAACCCCCCTTGAATAAAACATCGTTCTCTTTTTTCAATCAGTAGAATGCAAGATTATGTAAACATAACTATCAACCAAAGAAACACACACACACATAATTGTGTGTGTGCGTTTAGTATACATAATTTTGTTTACTCAGTAGAGGGAATTCCTTAAAAAATTTAAACAAAACTTAAATTATATTAGAACTAAAAATTTGATAATTATTTTTGCTTAATACAATAAATTAGATTTACATATATTAGAACATTGCATACTGTTTCGCAGTATGTTGAGTTCTAAGACTTTTTGGATTTTACTCTTTGATGAATTGAGACAAGGATTAAAAAAAAAATTATTTGTCGATATTCACGATACATATTATTTCCCATCACACTATGTTTTTTGTGTTTGTATATGATATGCTTTTTGTCTAAATCTAATATATAAATTGTAATCCATTTATAATAAAAAGTTTCACGTGAAAAAATAATTAATAATAGAAATTTTATGTAGCATACTGTAAAGTACCTACCTGTCATTTCTGTTTGATAAAACAATTAGTATTAAAAATAACATAATTGTTATAATTATGTTATTTTTAATACTACTTATTTTATCAATATTCATTACATAATTGATAATAATCATTACATTCCAAATTTAAATACATATAATGAATACGTATGCAACCAGTCGCTGGAGAACTTTATTTCGTGAAGAAACTTTTCCTTCACAGCGAGCCCTGAGCGCTGTCTGTTCCATTTTAAGCGGCCAGTTAATTTTATTTCCGGTAAAGTTATAGTGGAGCTATTAGAATATTCACTTAGTTTTGAAACACTGTTCTTTTGTTTAAGGACTTAATTGTATAGCAGCTAGCCAGCCAGCTTCTGAGTCAAGCATATAGGGACGTATGATAATAACATTTTTTAAATACAAATGTATGCTTTCAAAGCGTTAGTTACCTACTCTGCGAAACTGCTCCATCGTTAGGTTTTAGTTAACAATGTGTATTTACTTTTACCTATCAACAGTAATTGGTTACATTTAAACTCGACATGTCTGCTGTAAATTATCGAGTTAAAGAGTTATATATTTTACATACGGTCTTAGTTTTATCTTTGGTCAATGTTATCAAACTGTAGCTCTGTCCATGAAATTTCAATAGTATACTCAATTTCAGTTCAAATTGTCAATACGAAGCTTATTAAACATCATTTACAGTTTATAGGAACTAAATTTCAAGATTGACTTTGAAAAGAGCCTCTGAAACTTTCAAGATTTTCTTCATACATAGCTAAGAGCTCTCTCGATTGGACGCGCTTTTACGAAAAACCGCATTTTAATCGGTCCAATTTCATTAATCTCGATCCATTTAAGTGGTGCGGTGCCACAGACTCACGTTAAACGCATAGCACCCTCATTTGCGTGGGTGTAAAAAAATAATAACTTTTAATTAAATCGTGTACCCAGTAACACGAATGATGCGTACGGTGATGATTACTACTATCTCATTTAAAGTGGTGTTGAGAAATCAATAAACCGGCTTAATGATATCATACAATTGCAATCCAAGCTTTCAGTACCTCATTACCAAATTTCAACTTTAAGCTAGCGAGATAGGAAGCTAGGGGGCGGGCGGTGCTGATTTGATAAATACATATGCTTTGCATTTGCATGCGAGTAATTAAGGGCTAATTTATAAGAGTGAATTTGAAGTATAAATTGTAAATTTCTTTGAGAAATAAATAAAATGATTACAAATGAAATAATTAAGAGTTATCTTATATCTTGTTATGTTATAAATTATCAAAACACAAAAAGAGTTTCATAAGAACGAAACTCTATGATAAAATATTAATAATGTTAAATATTGTTAGAAATTCTCGCCGTGTACCTGCGGCGAGAATTCCTTTGATTAAATATATTCAATTATAATATCGTCTAATAGATGTCTCATTCGCATCTGAGAGAACCACACTCCTTGATTAGAATAATTAATGTGCGAGACAAAGCATCCGACTTCGGGATCTAAACACGTACGCTAGAACAGGCAAAGTTTCCTCTCGAGTTGACAAACGTATAACACGTCATTTAACAATATTTGAAACACAATTACTTTAGTGAAAACATCGGGAACAGATATAAGAGATAGAATTTTGATATAATTGATTGTCTTTTTAATTAAGGTTTAATACACAAGAAAAACTGCATCCATAGCTGCTTTAAATTTCCTGTAGAATAACATGTAACGGTGTATTCCATTTTGATCACCCAGGTGATATCATCTAGGTGATTAAAGGCGACTCATTGGTGTCCTTTGATCACCTAAGACATAATCACCTGAATTATAGGCGACTTCAAGAAAATATATTACTTCAGTATCCTTTAATCACCTATACAAATTACGTAAACTAGGTGGCTAAAATGATGAAATGGTGAATGATGTTGATATATTTTCTTGAAGTCGCCTGTGGTCAACCTAGTGATTATGTCTCAGGTGATCGAAGGACACCAATGAGTTGCCCTTGATCATCTAAGTGATATCACCTGGGTGATCAAAGTGGAGTACATATACACACGCTTTCTACGCTCATAACCCCACACTAGGATTTTCTCCTGTGTCGTGGGTACCATGGACACACAAAGACGAATACATAAACACCAAGACCCAGAACAGAAACCTGAACTCGTCATTCATATGTCTGTCTGGCCAGGAATCGAACCCGGGGCCCACTGCGCGTCAGACCGGTATGGTGACCGCTCCACCACGCGGGTCGTCATATAACAATAAAGTTTACTTATATCTATATGTTCTTGACTGTATAATTATAATCATGAATATACGAGTATAGAGTCACAAGTCTTTACAATTAAACTTTTCATTCGAGTTCGGCTTTGAGTCAAAAAAATTTTGACCGGAGCATATATTTTAGCTGCATCTTTGGGCAAGTTTCCAAATTTGTCCTAACAGGCTATCGGGTACGTTTTTCTTTTATAACAGATGCTGGAAGTAGATTAAAAACTCACTTATCGCTGAACTGCAACTCAAATATTACCTGAAAGAAAAAGAACAATTAATTTAATATTGTCGTAATTATGTAAGTTATTAACAATCCATCACTAAATTTATGAATATTAACTAACATTACTCCTATAATCAACCAAATAATATTTACAAGTAACATTCTACGTTTTCTTAGCATTACCTACAATACACATTTTAAAAAGTTCTTAAAATTTATATTTACAACTTATTAACGTAAAGACACTAAAGTCTTCCGCTATTATGTTTAAATATCGCACTACAAATAATAATAGGATTTTAGGGCTATTTCGAAAGCTACGTGAACCGCACTCATTCATTATAGCAAGCGTAAGCCAACGCCTGGTGTTTTGATTACAGCAACGGGCCGCGACGCATGTGGCTTGTGCTACCAAACTCCGACTAGGCGTCTAGTGGGAATATGATCGCTTGATGCTAAGTTCTGACTAAAAGCCGTAACAGTTTCATACTGACAAACAATTCTGACACCTGCGCCGATGTAATTCCACTTCTATTTGGAACGTTCTGAAATATTTACTTTAAGGTTTATTGCAGTTTAAAAGCTGAAACTAACACACCTATGTGCGTTCAGTGATTGAACTCAACGTATGTGGAGCCATTAATATTAAATTAATATTAAGTGAAGCGTCATCATGCTTACCGTAAATTAATTATCGGGTATGGTGAATTACTGTTGCGATGTTTTTCATTAAATTGGTATACATAATATAGTCAATAAGCGTTATATTACAGAAATAATCAAGCAAGAGAAACACAACTCAATCTTTTTAAAGAAAAAGCCCTAAAACGATTAAGCTTCAAATTTTAGGTTGCTTTATAGTTTCCTCTTTATTCTAATAAATAGGGCAATATTTTATGGCTCGCGGTCGAGAGTAAAATACAATCTCTCAAGGTATGCAAAAACTTAAAGGTTAACACAGCTGTTCACAAGCGAGTAGGGAAATGGAGGAGTACATAATCAGCGGAAGAAATATAGAAAGTCATATCGCGAAACTTTCCAGACATTTCCGAATCTAGTTAGTTGGTTAAAAATGTAGGTGCAGATGAAAAAAATGCCAAAAAGCCATTAAAGTCTTAAGCCGCGTTTAATTAAAGCTGTCGGAGGCCGGTCACGGGGGTCGTCAAGGGGAAGTCGCAGACGACGCAAAAAATAATAATGACCCAAGTGGGTGAACTTCGACGCTAAGAAATCGCGTTCCTGTCTAAGCCGTACGAAGAATCAGGCTACGCTCAGCCAAGTTAACATAAATATGGGAAGGGGAATCTACGACACCTAGTTATATTATGGTAATTTGTAATAAAATTTTCATATTGTTCATGTAAGTAACATATCTGGTAATCCAGGCCATAAACTATCTGTGTGCCAAATTTCGGATAAATCTAATCATTCCTTTTTGAGTGAATGACGAACGAACATCGTCAAACTTTCAAATTTATCATATTAGTAATACACGCTTTGTACACTCAAAGGCACACACTAGGATTTTCTCCTGTGTCTTGGGTGCCAAGGACACACACAAAGACAAATACACCAACACCCAGACCTAGAAAAGACATCTAAATTCAACATTCAGATGTCTGCCTGGCCGAGGATCGGAACCCACTGCGCGTCAGACCGGAATGGTGACCTCTCCGCCACGCTGGTCGTCATGTTATTTTCAGTCACTTTCAGTTTTAACAAAACTTATAATAAAATATTAAACCTAACTTATGTCTGTAATCCTGTAGTCTACCTGCCGTTTGTGTTATCCACTATTCTATCAAAAACATAAGTTCTTGGCCCTTTGCCAAGGGCTCGTCTGGCCACTATCCGTCTAGCTCTAGATTGTATTTAATATCCACTCTTAACTTGTCCCCGCTGTTTCACAACAGAATGTCACTTAGAGGATATCATTTAAAATTAAATAAAGTGCAATTAAAACTAATACTGAGAAGATAATATACATTTTCTACACTCATAGCCCCACAGTAGGATTTTCTCCTGTGTCGTGGGTGCAATGGACACATAAAGACAAATACACAAACACCCAGACCCAGAACAGAAA
>DWNE01005929.1:0-13519 GCA_018249875.1 Cecropterus toxeus | reverse complement strand
AAACACCCAGACCCAGAACAGAAATCTAAACTCATCATTCATATTTCTGTCTGGCCGGGAATCGTACCCGGGACCCATTGCGCGTCAGACCGGTATGGTAACCGCTCAACCACGCGGGTCGTCACTTCGTTCTTTGGTACGTTCTACAGCTCTAGCTTGGTTCCTTTTGATTGTCAGGGCAATATATGAAGTTTTCCAATATGGCGCCTGAAATAGAAGGATGATTTCTTTATCACAACCATTTTTTTCAAACGGATTTAAAAATAAAGCTAAATAGTTTAATTATACAGAATTTAGGAAAATTGTATGTTGTCTATTCGGCGTGCCCACCGTATGTATGTATGATTGTTTGTATGTGACATACATACAACAAACAAATCATACATACTACACACATACATTTCCTTGGCACGCGCTTTGCCGAAATGCCTTGACGAATTGTGACGTACGTAATCGTTACAATCGTCTCACTTTACAAAGGCTTAGCTATATATAGGAAAAGAGGGAGGAGAGAAGAGTATTTTTATTATAGCGACAATATGGGTATCAAATGAAAGCTAGTAAATAGACCAATCTAAAAATAAGTATATTATAATTTTTACTTGTTTTTGTCCGGATAGGCACGGTTAGTCCTCGAAAGTGGCAACGCATCGGCTTGCAACGAAATTGCTTACAGATGTCCATGTGCGGCAGTAACCATTTACCATCAGGTGGACTGCTACTTTATATTTACAAAAAAAAAATTCGCTTGGCGCTGTAAACGTCAGTATCGAGCGAATTTTGATAAATATCGCTAAAATGAGCAGCGAAGCTTCGTGGCCTATTAAGATACATTTGTGTTTAATACGCTTGCGGAGCAGACCCATTAACGCTCGAATTGAATGTTTTGTGGCCCTTGGGGATAACAAGTATTATACAAGTCGTGGACAGTGGAAACAGTGGAGGAGAGACACTCGTACCCAAATGAGGACGTCGACATTTTGCAACGGTCGTTTCGAAACCAATGTGAGCGTTCCAACTGCCCCCATGCCGATCGATTTGTGTTCGTAGCGATTACGTTAGGTGAGTCCTGCTGACGTTTCCCGCGGAACTTGTAATTTGGACTAATTTACCAATATCCGCCCTACACGTACGCTACGTTTGCTTTGTTTTTGAGCACTTATATACATATATAAGTGATGGCGTCAGAAGGAGTGTAATGTTTTTCAAGCGTATATGTATGTATGTATGACTGTATGTTTGTCCATTTTTTTGGCACGCGTTACAGCTCAAACGTGTTCACTTTGTTGGTGCAAAAATAAATAAACAAACACATAAATTTCTTTAACTTATAGATGAATCCGTAGTTTTTCGAGTAGTGCTGATCAACATCGATACTAAAAGCGTCTTCTTAATCTATATATATATATAAAAGACAATTCCAACTCATTGACTTATACATCAACGCACTAACTACTGTATCCATAACCTTGAAATTTGGTACAGGGGTTCCTTCTTTGGTGTAAGTAAGCGATAACAAAGATTTTTTTGAAATTTAACCCTCAGGGGTTTAAATAGGGGTTAAAAGCTTGTAAACACATACATTTCATTAACTTATAGATGAATCGGTAGTTTTGCAACTGGCATTATTCACTTGCCAGGGGCGGCTGTGTTGCAGATTACTCCAAGTTATGCCATTATGAGCCTAATGGACGAACAATTGCCCTTCCAAGTAGCCGTTTCCTTCCTACGCTCCGGTCCCACGCTCAGTTTGGGAACACTTTTTGTATAGGAAAATTGGTAAACGATGTCTGTCCAACAAATTGCTAAAGTAAAAACTAAAGGCCGTTCGTTTCTAGGTTCTGACGAATAGGGAGGGAAGCTGAAGGATTAAGGTCCTCCACCTTAAATTCTCAAAATGTTTGGTGAAACAAGGAACTTAGTCATTTTTTTTAGAATTATCAGCATTCATATCGGTAGACCTTTTTATTAACGTCTGAGGATCCTGCATCTGCTAGATTCTCTGTATCTCCTAGATCTACTGATTGCAAAATTCACGGTAAAACAGGGAACAGCTCTAAGATACTACTAGTGTGTATATTACAGAAGTCACAAATAATCGCCTAGAATTAAGCTTAAGAATAACGCTTTATGTTAACTTTAAAGTTTTATACCAAAATCTGATGCATACCACCGATAAAAGCCATTAAGATTGTTTTCTTTCAAATATACTTACGTTTATCGAACAATGTAATCGCTTGCATGATACTCCACTCTACTGTGTTCGAATCATTACGCTGTTAACTACATACTACAATGGTCTACATTAAAATAAATTTAGACGAGGAAACAGTTATTCTTGGGTGATATCGTTCTAATAATACTCTCTCTTAATTTATGATGCTTGACAATTTAAATGCTCCAAGAGACCACCGTTTGTATGAATAATGGGCCTCATTGTGTCGGTGCAATTATCTTTCAACGCTACTTTGTAACTTTTTAAAGGGTGGGTTTCATGCGGTCCGGCTTGCGGTTGCGATCTGCGATTTTTGCTTATGAGTACACGAAATAACGAATAATTTTCTGTACTTGCACTGAATTTGTGCATTTAAGTATATACACATGTTTCTGTAAAGTGTCTGTGAAGCATACAAGACCAAAACTGGTTTTTAATTTTTGAAAAGGCAAACAAAGTGATCTTTGAAATTTAATTAAAGTTAGGTAATTATTAAATAAGAAAAAACCGTACTGCTAATTTTAGTTTAAGAAGTGGGGGTTTTTGTAATCATATTAATTTTTCGTTAAAAGCGCACTCGCCTACTCGACGCAAACCACACTGCACGAAAGTCAACCTTTTCGCGCGAACAATTGAAATGTAGTTTTGTTTGAAAATTTCTTTCAAAGGCGTATTCTCAACAACCCAATTCGGAGTGTGTTCATGCATATTTTAAAATCGACACAAGTTCCCTTTCACGCTATATTCTTTCGGAATGAAATCGATATTGTAGTAAGCAACGGTACCTATTTTATAAGTAACAATAACCCATTTCTTTTGTAGGAATATTAAATTGCTGCAGAAGTTCATACGTTTATACTTTGCTATGTTGTACCTACTTGTTCTTTGTACAGATAAATCCATGTATAAAATTAAATTCTAACATGAGCTTGATGTTGAATAAAATGAGTTATTTTTGTATTTTGAAGTGCATTATTTAAAATCTCTATGTATCGAAACATAATATAAAAAGTGCATCAATACAGCGATAATGTTCTGAAATAAGTTTATAAAATTACAACCAGATTGTGATATATGAAAACAATATAAATGGAGGTTATAGATTTAATTTTAAATATAAAAATACTATAAATAGTACAAAAGTATTATAAGAAAAATATAAATGATAGACGCTAATATGCCCAATATTTATGTTCGATAATTTTACATGACACATTGCTCTTTAGAGCAATGCTATTAAAATTTAAATTCGACACTATTTTACACGTAAATGTAAAAAGGTATATATTTTTTTAATTTTTAAATCCTATTTCTTCTTTATTCCCTTTGTACACTCATATTCCGACTCGGCTAGATTATTGCCGAATAAGGAAACAGTTCAATTTCACAATTCGTGAACAATTGAAAGGTAGTTTTGCTTCTGAATTTCTTTCAAAGAGGTGAATTCTCAACAAGCCAGTGGGTTGTGTGTTCGTGCATATTTAAAATGCGAAACTTTCCGTATACAAGTTTCGCGTGAAATTCTTTCACAAGTTCCATGATCGATAGCGTTTCGTGCGAGTATTCGTAGCTTTGTTTGCGTTTCATATTGCTCGAGTATTTTTAAGTGCGGAAACTTGTACGAGATACAGATAAGTATACGGAGTTTCCTCGTGGTTGTGTCTCTTTGAAATAGGAACGCGATATATTCGTGTAGATTTAGTTGGATACACTTTCTACACACGTAGCCCCCACATTAGGATTTTCTCCTGTGTCGTGGTTACCATGGGCACACAAAGACGAATACACAATCACCCAGACCCGGAACAGAATCTAAACTCATCATTTAGATGTTTGTCTGGCCGGGGATTGAACCCGGAACCCACTTCGTGTCAGACCGGTATGGTGACCGCTCGGCTACGCGGGTCCTCAATCCAGGTGGATGCCCCGTGGTTGTGTTTAAATTTTATATATACCTACGAGGGCATATTACTATAAACTACATAAAATATATTACATACTAATTGTCGGTGAAAATTTTTTTTCTTACGCTACCAGTGAATCTGAACATTACCTTAACTGAGATGATCCGGCAAGAAATATTTTACATCGTTTATACTGAAATACAGTAAAGCTAAGCTACTATGAAGTAAAAGTAGGCTTGACGGTGGCGCGGCCACAATAAGATACCATCACCTAGAGAGTAACCTATTTATTTATTCGTCATTCATTTTCAAAACTATTATTGTCCTCCTGTTGTGAAACCGACCTTTTTATGTAGACATGTAAATTGGAACAAGTAAAGGAAATTAGAAAAAATTTTAAATGCACGCGTAAGCAGTGAATACGAACCCAAAGGCCACTAAACCTTCAAGTGTTATTCGCTTGATGTTGAAAGCGCCAGCGTTAAGCGTTAAGACAAACGTATGTGTTCGAACTTAAGAGGCTATGAAATTTCGCTGTAAAATGTAGCAAAAACTGCTCACATTGTGAAGAATCGCTCATCGCTGATGTTTGCAATGCCAAGCGAGGGTTTCGTGGCTTTCAGGAAGTCACTATTGATTGCACAATTATAGTCAGTGCAAAACAAAGCACGCAGTGTAAGGTTGTAGGTGCTGCAACACACCTCTTTAGGGCGATTTAAGCCCGAATATAAAAAAGGCTCATAATAATAAAATTGTTGACATACAAATTCCACAATACTTTATTGGTAGAATAATAAAATATTTTTATACGGAAAAATGCCAAAACAATGAAATATTTTGGTGTTGTTGCTTATTCCACAAAAGGTTGTTTGTGGACGAGTGTAAGTTAATTGAAAACATTTACCTACCTATTGAACCAGGTGTTTGTTGGCTTGGAGTGTTAAGCCACTTCATTTGTGTAAATGTAGTTACTTAACTTAAATCAAATTTATTTAAATGAAGTACCAATATTGATAAAACTCATGACCAAACCACATTTTTTAAATGAGGCGACCATCTTAGCCCTCAGGAGTATCTGTGATCGACTTCAGATAGAACCTCCGTGCTAGATGTAGTCGTTTACAGATGTCCATGGGCGGTAGTGGCCACTTACCAACAGGTGGACTAAATGCCCCTTTAAAATTTCAATGTTATAAAATAACGATGTAACATAACTCAAACTATGCATATTATTTTGACGACCCGCGTGGCGGAGCGGTCACCATACCGGTCTGAAGCGCAGTGGATCCCGGGTTCGATTCCCGGCCAGGCAGAAAAAATGAATGATGAGTTTAAATTTCTGTTCTGGGTCTGGGTGTTTGTGTATTCGTGTTTGTATGTCCATGGCACCCACAACACAGGAGAAAATACTAGTGTGGGGCTAGGAGTGTCGAAAGCGTGTGTGTTTTTTATGCACATCTCTGGTGGGCAGGGTCCGGGCTAGCTCTAATAGAGTCCTCAGAGTATTTGCAGAGCGATATGACTGCCGAAATCTAAATCATTGCTTCACGGTGCACATAAAATATGACTACAAAAATGTATACAAGTAATGTTATTTAATTTGACATTTAATTGACTAATTTGTTTTGCAATTTGTATTGATTTTGATTTAATTAGAACTTAATTTTAGTTGACATTTAATTACGATTCAATTTTATTGATTTTGTGATTTGATTCGTTTTAATTTAATTTAATATGCTTAATTATATTGTACCCGTATATGATCCCAATATGATTGAAATAGAGATAATTATTATTTTCTAATAATGTTTACGGAGTCATCTTTTAAATTGGCCACTATGGAGGTGTCAATTGAAGAGATGTTATGTTTTTACGAAATTGTATTTTTTTTAAATAATAGATGGGTCACTATCCTTGTCCTGCGGTCGCCATCTTGAACAGAGGATGCAGACGAAAATCCCTTTGCTAACAGTCTTTGGTGAATGCTTTTTTGATGTTTTCGATTTTTGATGCTTCACTGGACAGCGTTAGATGAAAAAAAAAACATTAAGTCAGATTCAATCAATCAATCAATCAATCAATCATCAATTAATAAAATTAATTTGTCAGGTTAGAATTTTTATTAATCATTAGGATGTGTGACCGTGGCTTTCCACGTGTCTGACCATCACAGTGACATGTGGTCAAATCTATGCTATTCTAATATTATAAAGCTGGAGTGTTCAACCAAACATGCAAGTTTGGTTGAACGCGCTAATCTCAGGAACTACTACTTCGAATTGAAAAAATATTCTTGTGTTGAATACTCCATTTATTGAGGAAAACTATGGGCTATATAACATCACGCTATGTTTGTTTGTTATTTTCTTATGCTGTAGCGGGCGAAACAGCTGGTTATTGATATAAGTGTATTCCTTGCAAATTTATGTCAGTAATTTCTGTAAATATGAGTGTTGACCGACTTCCATATCTGAATGTATTTGCATCCATTGCACAAAGTTAACGACGACACGCCCAACCTCATTATGGGTGTAACGTTGTTTTAATTATGGCAAAATTTCCACCACTTTCTCCCCCTCATTATAGATCTCATTATCTACATACTTCAGTAACCTATCTGTGCCAATCTTATTTATGTCCGTTGGTGGCATTAAGGAACTAAGGTATTCAAAAAGCCTCACAGATGATGGTGATGAGCCAATGTACTCTGGGTTTTTTTTTTTTGACAAAAAGCATGCAGTCCATCGGATGGTATGCGGTCACTGCCGTCAATGGACATCTGTTACCAACTTCATATAGAACAGTGGTGCTATCTGAAGTCAATCACAGATACGTTGCTTCTGCCAAGGACTAAGATAGTCGCTTTATATAAAAAAGTGTGCCGCCAACCACACTCCACTGAAATACAAGAACTGCTTCACGGTTGAAATAGGTGAGGGCGGTATCTGCCTGGTCGCCTTTATAATAAAGCTATTGAATCCATTATTCTGAACATGCTATATGTTGCAGCTTCTGAAGTACCACCGTGCTATTCTGGCGAGTCGTGGCGCGGGGTCACGCTCGAGGACTTCGCGTCGTGTCCGTGGAACCTGGCGAACAACCGGCAGACGAGGATGCTCGCGGACCTGGCCCTCGTCGGCTGCTACAACGGCACACTCAGGCACAGGTCCGCTGAGAGCGACCGGGTGCTGCTCGCCTCCGCTAAGCGTAATCTGGCGGCGATGGCGTACTTCGGGCTCACTGAGTTTCAGAAGGTAAGTAAATTTCTTAATACGGCCTGTCTTACCGTAAATACCGTTTTTATTTATGGTTTTTTTTTTTACCTTTTTGACAGTTACTTATTCATTAACTACATTTGATTCGTTTTTATTTTCTTAAATTATGTGCTCTGTTTCAAGTCACAATTTATTTATTAGGACAATGTTTGTATTTAAATCGTATTCGAAAAACAGCCACCTTTAGTTAAAACATAAAAGGGTTAAAAAGTTAAAACTCAATCATTTGATTGTAGATATTATAATTACTAATATGGTTACTTGTATTAAGACTTATAAATGGATCGGTTCGTACTAAATACTATAGCAGAGCCAAGCGGGTAAATGCACCAAATATGAAATTGGACCTCGCTCAATTCTAAATCTAGTCTCGGGCCGGAACTGATCATTACACGTGACCTATATCCAATAATAACCACGTGGAAATATCATTGGAGCTAGCAGGTACTTGGGGTTTTGATAAAAATCTCACAAGTAAAATTCAAATTCTAACTAATTAGCCTTATATTAAGGCTAATCAGTTACAATAACAGTTTTTGCTAGCCGATCAGTATTAACATCTCGAAAATTGGCAATGATAAAAAAAATCAGTCATGAGGGCTGCCGACAGATTAGCATAAAAATATCTTTATATTATTTTTACCTCCTGCATCGTTATATTATCCTGGTACATTCGCGATACATATTTAAAATTCTATTTCAAAAATTCATACTGCCGTCCAGAGTATGAAATAAAATGTGACAAATGTATATTAATTTTGGTGATAATCAACTGTCAGTACATTTGCAATGGATATTTAGATGAATTTAATTATAAAAAAAACGTTCCACTCTTTTGGTTCGTGTTGGCTCCGTTAAAATTACTCTCATGCGCGCAAAGAAATTATACAGAAAGAAATAACAAAAGAAATAATACTTGTTAAGTCACCCGCTATACAAAACTAACAGTAAAATTATTAGAAATTCGGTTCTTTCTTATTTCACAAACGCCACATTTCTGATATTTTAGAGTAGAGATGTCGAGTAGCACGTACCACTCACGTACGTGTGATATCCAGCACGAACGTACCGTATTCTGTGATTCTGCAAACATTTTAAAAAATATCTTCCCTCTCGAAACATATTCAATTCCTGCAAATTGCGTCCGCCGATAACAAGAGTGTTCGATTCAATCGAATGAACGGAATGCAGAGTTGACGATACGAGTTAGACAATGGTTGAACATGGCTTTGTTTTATGGAATCATTCGGAAAGATTACGCTATTTTAAAGAATGGAAAAGGGACTTTGGGAACCGATTTAAGACGAGCGTTCGAGTTTGAAATGCGAGTGGTTTTTTTTTATATCCGAGTATTTTATCGTGGTCTCAGCGACTGAAAGAATTGATACGGTCTTAACGAATGAATGATGCATTCTGTGTAGAACTTTAATTTAGATTCTTCGATTCCTGTCCTCTTTTTTAAGTAGAATTGTCACCCGATGTTTCGTAAGTTCACCTCCCGATCTTAAGCTTAAAAACAATGATCTAGGAATAGCTTTGGCCCCTTATCCTTTTTGTCTTTTGTCTTCCTTGTTTCCAGAGGATAAGGTGGATAGGTGGACTTAAGTAACAAATTGTAAATATTATCTTGAGCCCCTTAGGCCGGAATCTACGAAGAAGGAACCGTCGTGGTTTCTGAAATCTTCAATGAAATACTTTTGATATTTTTCTCCTTGAGCAATAAATCGTGTGTATAAAAATTACAATTATAACACCACATTCTAAGACTTCGTTCGTATAGCTTTATACTATTTAAAGAATATCTCATCACTACCACAATTTCGCGAAGTATTTGTGCAATGAACAGAAAATGCGAAATATGTTCAATTCAATGAACGGATCGAAACGTGGACTCCGCGACTGGAGTTAGACAATACATTTGCGGGGTTTACTTGGCTTTGTTTCCCGGAAAATAAAATATTTTTTTCTTCCCAGTTGGACATTTTCCATTGTAACTATGCATGCATAGTCCGGCATAGGTATTCCGAGTATGACACAGTTTGCGGGGAAGAAAGTTTGCGCCAGATGCAGTTTTTTGCTTTGACTTGAATAATAAATTTCGCGTTTTTCATGTTATGTTATATGATTTTTAACGTAAACACGTGTGTGTCAAAATCACACACGACAGAAGTGATACTTCTGTAAAATAGCCACCGAGAGAGAATGAAGTGATAATATATGAATGATAAATAATGATATAATAATAGGCAGAATTTTTATTTATTACAAATAAATAATAAATAAAAATTAAACTAAATGCTTGAATATGTTGAAAAGTTGAATATAGCTAACTTCAGGTTGTCGGTTTTTCGTGACGATGTGCGCGCGCATCGTAAGGAGGTACTCTCATCACTTTTCCCTAACACGTCAAAAGAAGTATAACTTCAACATGACCAGTCTACCCTCATACAAACATCACAAGTTCGACATTACAAAAGTGTGCCAGTGCAACGTCCGCTGTGGCTAAGTGCGCCATTATTTGCACTTAGCACATTGTTCTCGGCGACGCCATCTGTCGATTGTTTCTATGAATGATCGTCGCTTCTAGAATTGTCTAGAATGTATGCAACCAGGTCGGCTGGTGCATAAGGCGGTGCAATGGCGACGAATGGGTGCCATTATTTGCACGCGGTTCATTGTTAGCTGGCGTCATTTGACGACGTTTCCACTCCTTGATGCAAGAGGTTGAATTTTAGCTCACTCAGAGAGGACTCCTAGTAAATTAAAGCCATAGTAGCTATGGTATACTATACCAAATTTGAAAACCGATCGAACGTTTTCCTGCACCATTAAGGTGTCAATTAATTGTGACATATGGATTCGTCGTAAAAATTCTTTGTGCTGAAGTTTTAACTGAGTCAATTCGATCATATTATATCAATTCGATCCGTTTCCCAGATGGGTAAACTAAGTGGTAGAAACAGTATAGTTCAACCGCGCCACCGCCACATCTATTTCTAGCAGTTCTTGTGTTTCGGTGGAAGGGTATGATTGCCGACTCGTATCACGACCGGCTACCATCGTAGCCCTCGATAGTATTAACGTATGTGTTATGGACATTAGATAGAACCCCAGTTCTCTGTGAAGTTGCTTGGAGATGTCCATAGGCTGCAGTAACCACTTACCATTCACCAAGTAGACTGCGTGCTTGCTTACTACTTAATACTTAACTTAAAACTTAATTTTTATTTTATTATCGTTCGTGCAAAATATACTTAACGACAAGCATTATATAGTTGTTGTTTATTTATGACTTGTGGACACAAGTTTACTTATTTGTGCAGTTATTTAGTAGATTATTATAATTTACTTTGAAGTAGGCAGCCACAACTCAATTTGTTTACCCGTTCAGTTAAATCAGAAACTTTTCTGTATATAAAACTTTGGAAGCACGTGATCTGGTTACAATTTTGGTTTTCCCGGAGCATTCGTGATTTGTATAAACAATTTTACATAATTCTGTTTTTCCTTAACCGGAAATTGGAACGCAATGTTTTCGCTTTCAACACTTATAACACTATAGTACTATATAAGCACCCAGATCTAGGATAGGAATTACTTGCCAATATTAACAATGTCCTGGAAAAGACAGCTGGTAACTTCTAAGGGTCGTAACGTCGACATCTGGCGAATGTGCCGCGAATGTGCAGCTCGCGAGATGTTAACGAGCAGCCCGCGAGCTGCGCGTGTGCATTTTTGTTCGTTTTGCGCTAAAGATTCGCACCAAAACATTGACGTGAGTGCACGCGCGCAGCTCGCGGGCAGCTTGCAAGCGGCTTGCGAGCTGCACATTCGCATCACATTCGTTAGATATGGACGCACCCTTATAGAACACAGAAATACACGCAAACCATTCGCCAAGTAACTCGCCGAACAACGACGACTATATCAATACTGCGCATGAACACATGCGAATAATGTTTTGATTCGCGCTGAATAACTGATTCCGTGCGGAGAACGGACGAACATCGTAGCGAGTGAGTCATTCACCAACACGTATTAAGGCCTATTTGTCTGTGTTTGGCGAATATGTAAATATTGACCAAATAACCGGTTGTAGTTTTAAAGCAAGAAATTCAAAAAAGATTAATGGATATATACTCGTAAAATTATAAATGCCTGAAATTGATAAGTCAATCCAATTCGCGAATTATTTCAAGAAATTCAAGAAGCAATTCAAATACTGACCTCGGTGATGGAATATCCAAATATCCTCGAGGCCATAAAAATAGCGATAATTATTATTGTGATAGTTTAGTTCGGTGTGAAAACAAGTTTTCATTAGACATTTCTCTTGGAGAACGTAATGGCTTTGTTTACCATGAAGCCACCATTTCAATCAACAGCTAAGTGTCATCTCATGAAATGTTTTCGCCATCCAAAAATAACAAATCTCTTCGTTCGTTGATAGTGCTAAAATGTTTATTTTCTTATTATTCCGACAAAAAGTATGTGTGTATTTATGTCTATGTATGTTGATGTTGGCTCCACTTGGGTGGGTTATGAATTTCAATCCTACACAATGGAGGTCTGAGTACAAATCTAAATCGTTTTACTAATTAACTATATATAACGATATGAAGACCCGCGTGACTGAGCGGTCACCATACCAGTCTGACACGCAGTGGGTTCCGGGTTCGATCTCCAGCCAGACAGATATCTGAATTATGAGTTTTTATTTTTTATTTTTTATTGGTATTACAAGTCAACGGCCAAGCGATACAATATTAAATATAATAATAAAGAAATCGCAATAAGGAACCATGGACTTGGCACGACTTTGTCTAGATTTCATTACTTTTTAGAGATGAACAAGCAGCTCCATCGAGACTTGGCTAGTTTTTTACATAATGTTTTTAGTGGGATAATAGTTTTACTTTACTGTATTGAAATTTTCGTTTTAAGCCGTCGGGTTTCTCATTTCAATGTTTTAACGATGTTACTAGTTTTCCGTTGCATGTCTTCCACGGTAAAGCCCTAGTTGTAATTTAATATGTGCTCTTGGTAATACATTTTAATCCTATAAGATTTAGGTTAAAAGCGGGGAAAGCAAATACTTTGCCTACCGTGCTGTTTCCATTTGCATTGTACTCTGTGGCTTCTGAACCCAGCTTTGTATCGTGTTTCCTTCGGTTTGCTATTCATTTGAATGAAGGGGAACTTGATGCGAACGGCGATTAGGTTGTGTTTAGTTAAGTTGTTTTAATTGAGTTTTTTTATCTATTGGACTTGAATTAAAGATAAAAGACGAACCGATCAACGTTTCAGATACTTCATAAACAATTTAACTTGAGAACAAACTGTAAATGAATATTTGATGGCTAGATAATATAGCCAGGTGGTAGAACCACGGTATCTCTTGCCTGTCGTAAGAAGCCACTAAAAGGGGGCTTCCGGGGTTACGGTCGGCAACAGTGGGAGCTCGAACCGTCTAATTAAGTGACCCCGGGAAGATCGGCGGTATGCGTGGTCGCGTCCCATCGTAAATATCTGAAAGAACGGTGAGCGCATATGCTTACCGGGAAATAGCCCAAAAGGGGCATTGCGTTTGGAGGACTTCGGTTGCGTTCCGTTGGAGATCCCGGAGTCCTCCAAACAGCGCTGAGGACAAGGGGGGGTTTTGGTGCGGTAAAAATCTCACATAACCCGACATCGCTCCCACGGCGTTGGTACCTTTTGAAGGTTTCCTCCTCGAAAAAAAAAGGTGGTACCAATGTACTTCAACCGGGAGGTAGGTACTACCGCAGCACATATTTCTAGCGTTAAGCAGTTTTTGCGTTTCGGTTGTAGGATGTGGTTGCAGGCTCATTTATATATGATACGACCATCTTAGTCCTTGGGAGAAGTGACGCATCTGTGATCGCCTTTTGATAAAACGCACGGCAGTGGTTACTCACATCAGTCTGACTGCTTACTCGTTTTCTACTTCAATGTGATATAAGAAATAATAATAAATTGAGTAGTTGACCCGGCAAGCATAAGCATATTATCAATTTTTTATTTTATTTTTTATTAACATATTCAATTTTATTAACATAATATGACTGTACCTAGTCGAACCGCGCTACCAACGGCCGCAGGCTCTT
>DWNE01005928.1:0-13520 GCA_018249875.1 Cecropterus toxeus | reverse complement strand
CTTTAATTGAATTAAACAACAAGGAATTAAAATAAAGAAAAAATCTATCTATCCTTATCGCTACCCTTGTTAGTAACGTTTTATATATTAAACATATTTTAAAAACAATCTTTAAATATATCTAAATGTACTTTAAATTTATCTCCACATATAAAGTCAACCTTTATATCACATATTGCTTGCTATAAGCTTGTTGCGAAAATAAATCTGGAAATCATAGAGCTAGATCTGAGTAGATCTACCCTGGATAAGTAATTTCTCGACAAACTTTTACATGATATTAATTGAATAATGAAATAAAATCATGACTTTCAATATTTAAAAAGATATTTATTTATTTAAGTGCATTGGAATAAAAGCTTATTTAAAAAAATAACATATACATACGCAAAAAAAACATAAATGTATATAGTAGGTATATATATCTATATGACTCGTTAATGTTTTGTCTTAATATTTAACGAACTGCATATCTGAAGTTTTTGCGTTTTATTACTATAAATTGTGGTTTAATTTTTTTCATTCCGGCGACTAATAAAAATATTTTGTTACAGTGGAAGTCGCGGTGGGGCGTCGTCACTAAGCTGTCACCCGCTGCAGGTGAGTGCACACGTTACTTCATTGTACTTCATTCAAGTCATTATGGTATTAAGTTAGTTTTTACATAGTAAGTGCGATTAAAATAATTGAGATGTTAGTTTTAAAAGTTTCATAAGAATTATGGCTTTATTTCTTTTTGATGGAGAACGAAAATAAAGCTGTCATTCCAATGGAACATATTCGTAAAAAATGCCTCATAATGCTTCCAGTATATTACAAACTCATTAATAAGCCGGGAAAATCATATAAACAATTAATTTGTCTATAGGTCGTGAAGTTAAGTATGAAAAGTTTGAACATTGAATTTATGCGAATAGATATTCAAAAGCGTTACGATTACGAATAAAAACAAAAATATTATGCAACTTATTTCTTAGTATAAAATAAATAAGAAATAATGAAACATAACTGAGTGATGGTTAAAGAAATACGAATAGAAACAAACAGCTTTACCTAACAGCACCGCTTATTTTAGCTCGCACGCTTAAACACTCTTACTTGAATTCTTTTTGAAGTAAAACTTCTTTAGAATCGTTGTTTGAACGATTGCAAGGTACATCAAGATAAAGAAACAAACTCATAAATGTATAGGATTGAGTCGCTGATATTGAGATAAAAAATTACACAGTATTTTATATCCTTGGATTTTTATATATTATTATTATTATATAATATTACTCTCTAATATATTTCGCTGAGTATTTTCAGAAATTTCACTTCCACTGTGTGAATGCTTTATAAAAAAGTATTTCCACACGAAAACTTTTAATTATGAAAAACAAAACTTATTCACCTTAAAATTTCGTAATTACGTTTAAAAAAACTACTTGCGTAACCCCTCAAGAGGTCACTCGGCAAAACCGACAGCCATACAAAAACAACGCATGTACGATAACAGGTCATTAATCGTCTTCACAATTAATTTTACCAGCAATAAATCGTACGATAGAGTACAAAAACTTAAATCGCAGCCCGCATTTAAGCAACATTAAGTGTTCCGTGTTGGATCGTAGATTGAGGGTAGATAGGAATAGGTGGGTGGTCCAAGTTGCGAGAGATATTAGAATAAACAAGCTCGTTCTATTTTATAAATACATTGTTATTAACAGACGGTTGGATGTTGGCATTATTGGAATTACTTATGAGAAGAAAGATCTTTCCGTTTAGCCTTTATATAATATGCATGTGATGGCATCATGGCACCAGTAAGATATTGGGAAAATAAGTTATAAAAATATTTTAAATTTTGTAATTATTATTAAACAAATGTGGTAGATTTAAGAAAAGAGGGGTTGAAAGGTGTAAAATAAGTATTCCATTCATCATGTAATCAGAATTGATGCCTCACTGTTAAATGTCTATATTGTTACTATGCCATATTGATATAAATATACGATATGATTTGATAACATTAGTTTTTTATTATATACAATTTACAAGATTTCATACAAATTTAAATTGTATAATGCAGCAAGATGGTAAGTTTATCTACTACAAAGTTATTTTTATTAAAAACTTTTATTTTATTGTCAATGTGTTACATGTATTTGTGTTTTTCTTTCTTTAACAAATTATTGTCGCTACCTTGTACACTTTAAACCACATTAGAGTAATATAGTTCTTTCTGCCTCCCCTACTACGCTTCGATCCTGGTTTTCGTGAAATATTTTCCTTTCGGTGAAAATTTTGTCGGACATTAAAAGGGTGTGATAACCTTTTGTGTTAATCTGGTATTACATTAGTAATTCTTTAGAGAGTGTTAAATACTTTATAATGGGGCAATGTTGTCTTAGAGTTAGTGTTCAATGTAAATCAGTTGCAGTCGTAAATGTTAAGTGGGGTTAAAATAATTAACAGTTTAATTATTTTAAATTAATTTGATGATTTACATTTAGAGATATGATTTATATTTTGTACTTATATTATAGTGAAAAAGATACAATTTAATATGTAACGTATACTCGCGGTATGCATTTTTAAAAATTCTTTTAAATTGCCAAAAAAAAAACTGCTTATCGTTAAATAAATATGTTTTTTTAATAAGATAAATGGATATGCAATCAAGCTAATGTTAAGTGACCTCTGCAGCATATTAATACTTCTATCATGATCTGGACAAATTGATCGTGCTTCAATCACAATCTAGTAAAATAGATATTACTTTAATTTTGAGGCTAACTATTTAAAAAGCATTTATATTGTTGGGACTAAAGGTTTATAAGTATATTCTGAAATTAAAATTCAAGTCCGAGAAGGGCTAATTCAACGTTATCGATGCACTATCGTTGCTTTTTCTGTATTGCATACGACATAATGACGAACTACTTACCAAGCTCGTCTACCTTTGTATGCAGTAGGTGGAGATATTTTTTTGTCTTACCATACCCTACACAGTTCGGCGTCTAAGAGGAAAATAGAACGTAATTACGTCTATAAACAGCTTTAGGACAATCTAGAACATTCTTCAAAGACATTAATCTTCTCATTTGTCTCAAGTCAGGGATTCTAACATTTTAATATTGTTAGCAAAATGCATAAAACATTCCCCTTTATACCGACAGACATTAAACGGATTTTGTCGTCATAAAATTCGTAATTTGAATTCTTTAAGACCGAGAGGGGCGCTTACATCGCTCATATAAGACGCTAACTACCGGGGTTCGCAGTAAGATGGCCGAAAATAGAATTTATAAAGCATAATTTCTAGTAAAAATATGTAAGAACTAAGTAAAATACCTCGTAACTATTATGGTTATATACGTCTTGACTGAGATTCGACTTGATATCGTAGCAGTATGTTTTATTTTAACGTGTTATTGCTTATCAATATAATTGCTCACCGGCTCACTTTTATATGAGGCAACCACCTCAGTCATCGGAAGTAGCAACACATCTGTGTTCCACTTCATATAGAACCCCTGTTCTATATGAGGTTGCTTACAAATGCTTACAATGTCCATGGGCGGCAGTAACCGTTTACCATCAGGTGGACTGCATGCTCGTTTGTTGCTTCAATCTGTTATTTACAACATTTCCAAATAGTTCACATTCCCTCATTAAACGTAACTTTGTATCACGATGTCGTATCGGTAACTTCGTAATTACTCATTCGAAAATGTTGTTGCATAAAGACATTAAAACATCAATAACATCTGAAAATTACTTTTTAAATTTACTCTGATGAAACAATAATATTTATGATCGTATTACCGATTTCTGTTTTATAATTATGTAAATCTTTTGTTTGGATGGGTATGTTGTACACGCGAACTTTGTGTTGACTATATTTGAGGAATTCTTAGGAAGTTCAAAATTATGCTACATTTAACATGCTTATATGAAGTATTTCAATCCAAAGCTGTCATAGTTTTTAGGTGTGATTTGAGGATAGATCATAATCACCATCATCATCAGCATTAGCCTGCATCAGTTTTTGCAACTTTTCATATCATTTCATAGGCTTTCTCCCAAGGCGCGCCACTGCGCCAGATCTTCGGCACTCCTCATCCAGTTACTTCCCACCGCCTGGCGAAGATCGTCGCGCCACCCAGCAGGAGGGCGTTGAGGATAGATGCCATATATAAATGTTAAATTTCAATTGTTTGTCTCCTGTCCTGTTTATCGATTTTATTACATAAAAAAGCTTTCATACTTTTTATATGTAATCAGTTTTACGCGGGTTTACCCTATTGACAAATGTATTACGTGTCATAGTAGTATAGTATATCAGAGTATTTGTTGATACAGTGAATTAATTTTATTGAAAAAAAGTAACAAAAGATATATTTAACCAATGTTTAGTACATTATCTAAAAAGCAATTTTTATTTCAATCCATTAACTTAAATCGACCTATCATCATAAAAACGTTTGTTTTTTTATAATGTACAGACTCGGGGAAATTATATATAACATGCTTGTTACATGTATAGATTTCTGTACACAGATTTCTCAACGTTAATGTTAGATTACTTATCATACATCAGAAATAATGTACACATTATACGCTCCCCAAACATAATATGTTATGACAAGGGTTCGCACACATTCCGTTTACATTAGATATAGGTCTTTTGAGACTTATCATAAAATGTTTTATCACGCCGTGTCTCATCCATACATGTATGTATTTGTATGTAAACAGCATAACGCCGCTTAGTGATTCCTTTTAAAATATTAATCTTCAGCCTATTTCCATTGTACTCCAGAGACATTTTGAAGGTTCAACTAACTTTGTAGGTTTGTACATACGACTTAGCGACTTCATAACTATCACTTGTTACGGAAATTTAAGAGTATACTTATGTGTGCGTTATGTTTTCTTTTTATGGTCAACAAATTTATTTGTTTAAGGTCACTAACGCACGCAATGTTTAATATTAAACAATGTAATGGTTTACCCATTACATTGTTTAATATTAAACATTGTATGTTTTATCATTCTAGGCGCCAGTATTATGTTGAACTGCACTTAGACTGCAGGTTAACAGATTGTAGATTTACGTATTTGTTATTCTATGAGTGACGTCATCATATAATGAGCCCCATCTTTAGGTTATTTGTCTAACAACAGCAGTGTTGTTTGGTTATTGGATAGGTTTTCATTTCTATTTAAAATTATCAAGGTCTAGTCTATTTCCCGTGTCTCCGTTTTCTATTAGATCATGTATTCTACTATTCTATCTCTTTGTCAAATTTCATCCAGATCAGTACAACCCTTCCAGCGTGATAGTATAAAAAACGTCCGTCCATCCATCCTCATAAAATTTGACCGGATAATATTAGTACAAAGTAAAATGTCCATCATATGAAGGATGATAATAGGGTCTTCTATCATGGTGCCATTATCAAGGTTGCAGTTCCACTTTAAAAAGAAACTCAATACAATGGAAAGACTTAGTAAGTGAAAATATTTCACAAAATAAACAACACAGTACACGTTATGTAAATGGTAGTAGATCCGAATTATCTTTATGCCTAAAACGGGAGATATCAGACGCTCCTCAAGGGCGAAGAAAAAATTGGGTCCTTCTGAGTACAAATTGGTTCTCCCCAATAAGTCGATTCCCCTGACAATGGGAATTATTTTCATGCCTATCTTGTTTTTCCAATTCTGACGTAATTTGCTTACGGACGCCGACGAATTCGCCCAGACGTCGGACGGACAGTGTTTTTCGAGAACAATTTCTAAGAATTTTATATTGGGTCGCGTTTTTTATTCAGTCAAATGTTCGACGGGTGAAATTGGTGTTTTGTTCGGGTTATTGCTTGTAGATTATTGCTGTAATAGTTTTGTATCGGCTTTTAGAAAACAATTCTCGGGCTATATTGTTATTTATTCATAGCTTGCTGTGCCCCGCGGTTTTATCTGCGTTTGAGAAAAAGGGAAAAAAAAATTTTGGTAGTGGCTCAAGGTACCTCAAGATATATAGGTACTCATTATATATTTTTATGTTTCATCTACTAAATTAAATTCGGCCTTGATTGAATGCGATTGAATTACAAATAGACAAAAGTGATAAAAATCTATAAATGTGTAGTATGTTAGTCCTTCAAACTATGTTTATTTGAATAAATATGCTAAGTACAGACACACGAAACTTTTATTTTTGTTATATGTGTGCATGTCTCATACTATTTCCCGCCAACCTAGGTTATCATACCAGGAGAGGGGCGTGCTCCACTAGTCTCTATGGAGAATGTTAAGAAACTTTCATAGCGTTATTCAGAATACCGTTGACGCCATTCCTCGATGAGACAAGTGAGTATGAGATGAGTTTGGTTGAGCTTGGATGAGGTTGGTTCTAAGCTTATTGGTTAAATTTGGGTCTGTTAAAACAGATGTAATAGTTACAAATGAGTTCAAAGTAATTCCCCCGATATCATATGCACATCTGTAATCAACTTCCCTTGAGAACTGAGCTGCAACGCCTCGGATAAGTATACGGACCAGACCAGAACACAACAGCGATTAACACTGCTGTTAGGAAGAAAAATTGATGTTGGTACTTCCGATTGGCGGTACTTCCGAAGTCGAACTTCGAGGAGTTCTACCCTTTAAAGCTTTCAATAAAAAATGTCTAGATATACATAACTCAATTCTGAGAGATAGTTTTGATATGGTAATTGATAAATACTATTGATATTGAGCAAAACAAACAAGGTGTTACTTGATGAAAATCTGACTCCTCAGACGTATTTCACAAAATAGTATGTTTTTATCGTTCCTACGTCACCTGCAATTTCTCCTACAAGCTAGCCGAGTGTGTGGTCTGAATACAAAATACCTGAGCGCCACGTCTGCAGTTACTGGTATATGAACTTTAACTTTTTGAAATATTAACTTCTATTTTTCTAAAATCACATTCTAAGTGAAATTTTAGTAAGAAAATATATTTTTATATAATAGTTTGGTATTATCAGTTGTGTATCATTTTATGTGTATTTCTTAATCGTAAAAGGACCAAAAGATTTTAGACGAAAATTTAAATTTTACTAAACTTTTTCAAAAAGTTTTAACTAATACGGTCTATAAACTAAAACTGCATAATTTCTAACATTGCTTTTATTGATTAGACGCTTCTTAGCACGAGTACTATAAATATTTTGTATATTCGATCCGATTATTTCAATCGTTTTGTATTTGCCTGAGAAGTAAATCGAATTGCTGTGTACATACATAAATAGGTGCGTGTGATTTAAAAAAAATAACTTTTCCTACTCTCATAGAACAAGATAAAACCCTTTTTTTTCTTCGAGAGGGAATCTTCAAATTGTACCCGACGCTGTGGGAGCGACGCCGGGTTATGTGGGATTTTTACCGCACTAAAACCCCCCCGGTGGCCGTCCTCAGCGCTGTGTATAAAACCCTGATTCTGTATGAAGTTGCTTTCAGAAGTCCATAGCGACACTGACCGTTTGCTACTCCAATGTAATAAAAACAAACACTGGGATCTTCCCTGTGGCATGGTTGTACGAATTTATCACAACGACGTCATAAATAAACATCCAAACCTATAACAGAAATACCATTCATTTCCATATCTGTCTGGCCGGGATTGGACATGTAACACACTGCGTTTTACGTCTGTACAGTGACCGTTCAAACTTATTCCCCAGATCAGTCTTTAAAACTAAACACAGTATTGTTACTGCTTTTATAAAACAGAGATAAATGTGGTGATAATGCTCCTATTGTATCGAAATATGACATCTTCTGATATTTTTAAATCACCTCTTCATAGCGCGAAGCAGTTCTTGCGTTTTGCTGGAAGGGTGTGCTTGCCGGTTCACTTTCATGTAAGACGACCATTTTAAGCCTTAGGAGTAGTAATCATCATCAAAACCCTTGTTCTATATGAATTTGCTTACATACGTCTATGAGCAACAGTAAGCACTTACCATCGGCTGGACTGCATACTCAATCTGATAAAAAAATATTTAAATCAACATTAAACCACTTAAAACTACAATATTATAATTATGGCTAATAACACTATTATTAATGTCGGTGTACAATCTTTTTCATTATAAAGCAATCAAAAATTCATCTCGAGACAGCGAGGCGAAGCTGTGAAGCCTGAATAGCGCTACGACGTTGAGGAACTCATTATTCCTGTTATATCTTGACATATAATTAATCAATTATGAACGTTGATCTGGCGTAAGAAAGCCCGTATAACAATCGTGATAAGCGGTCACGAACAAGTTTAAATATTGACCTCGTAAGGTGTTATCGTCGGCAAACATTTATCAACAATCATGGTTAAGTTTTTTTTTATCTGACTGAGGTAGCAAGCGAGCATGCAGTTCACCTGATGGTAAGCGATTACTGCCGCCCGTGGATATCTGTAAGCAACTTCATACAGATCAGGGGGTTCTATCTGAAGTTGATTACAGATGCGTTGCTACTTTCGAGGACTGACATGTTCACTTCATACATAAGTGAGCCGGCAACCACATCCTTCCAACGAAACGCAAGAACTATTTCACGCTAGAAATGGTACCTCGGTGGTCGAACTACACTGCTTCTACCACCTAAATTCCAAGTATATATAATTCTGAATACTGACCGCATTGGTATTGGTTATATTTTTACCCGACAGCGTCAGAACGAGGGTAATGTTTTCGAGCGTATGTATATATATGTTTGTTTGTATGTATGTCTATTTCTTTGGCACGCGCCACAGCTCAAACGGCTTGACGGATTGTGATGTATGACATAGCATTTGCATATTGTCAATTTTTTTACTAAAACGACAAAATGGGTATGAAATGAAAACTTGTTAAAAGACCTATCTAAAAATATATAGTAATACTTTTGACTATTTTGACAAAAACTCTTGTTAGCGTTAAAATAAATATATATATATCTTTATGAACAAAAATTTTCTTTCAAGCAGTCGGTTAACGATATTATTAATAGACGTAGTAAAAATACTAATTTATTTTAAATACCACAAATAAATTGAAAATGATTATCATAGATACAGTTTCGAATGCAGTTTACACAAATGAGTAATGAATTTGGATGTCTGTACTGGGCCTGGGTGTTTGTGTATTTGTTTGTCTGTTTCTATGGCACTCAAGTCACACGAGAAATCCTATTGTGCTGTAGGGTACATGAGTGTAAAAAGCGTTTGTATATTTGTAATTATATTTTATTGTTTTATTACTATGCTACAATATAATTTGTTCATCTTTCTGTGACTGTTATTTAGTCTAATAATTTTATTTTGTTTTAAAAATTTATAAATATTTTAAAACTTGTATTATTATAGATTTATTTGAAGCATTATTTTACTAACAAAATAAAATTTTATAGATTTATAAAAAAAACCGGCTGATAGTTTCCGGCTGCAGCGAGTGAAAATTGAGGTAATAAAATGCAGCCGTTTAAATTTGCATGAACTAAACACATACCCGGGGGATGGTTTGCGAGAGTGGGTGGCGGGGGTGCAAAATAAAACAGCTGTCGTAGTCTTACCAATTTATTGGAAGGGGATGCTGCTTCGTGTCTATAGATGTTTGTAAAATGTCTCTCGTAAGTAGTTTATATGGCCAGATGTATGCATTATAGGAGTTTGCAGAGATTGCACTATAGACGAAGAACTCGTATAGGAATTTTACTGGACAGTGTTAAATTAACTTAGTGACGTCTAAAGAAAGTGGACATTTTGTTTTTCTTATAAGTAGGAAATCCTTTCCATCTGTTGGTGAGTGGTTTCTGGCGCCCGCAATTTTAGATGCGTTGCTTCTTTCGAGGTTAAGTCGTTTCATATGAAATGAGCCGGTAACCACATCCCTCCATTGAAACGCAAGAACTGTTTCTGGAAGTGTGGCGGTGTCAGAGTCACCATCTTACTTCTAGAATCCTATCACTTTCGTTCTACACCTATATTTATGTGGATATAGAGCTGTAGATATCAGTCCCGTCAAATACTGAAAATTCATATGCAACCTTAATAATTACTATTGAAATAATACATTGTTAGGAATATATCTTATGACAATATTTTCGATGCTTCTAACGATAATATAAGTCAACAGCAACAAAACGAATGTTAGCAAATACAAGAACCAAAGTAAGCACCGAGGAAACTCGGAGAACATCTTATTCAAATATTTCCAGCATCCATTAGTAAATGACCAGTTTTTTCTCGGCGAGAGATTAAAAAGTCAACAGTTAATTTCTTAGCAAACAATACGGGAGCACCGCAACCGCTTTTCAAGCGGTAAAATCTTTGAAGAACCGGTGTGAGGCGGATAGAACCGGTTTAAGCGAGTT
The DNA here is from genome assembly GCA_018249875.1 of Cecropterus toxeus. Taxonomy (NCBI): domain Eukaryota; kingdom Metazoa; phylum Arthropoda; class Insecta; order Lepidoptera; family Hesperiidae; genus Cecropterus; species Cecropterus toxeus. Next base: position 3,134 of record DWNE01005928.1, on the reverse strand, counting down.
CCGACCTCGCCGGCTTAGGCTGGGTGCAAACATTAGGGAACCTGACTTGGTAATTGTGTACCAATTTTATGTTTTTCGCTAGACAATTTATGTTTTTATTCTTGAAAACGAAGAAATAAATAGATTAAAATATGAAATATTGAAAGTATTTTTAGGCAACTAGATTCGGTTTACTTTCCAATTCCTCAAATGTCGGGATGTCTGACACCTGACCTTTCGAAGTCAGACAAGTTTTTGCGATATTAGAAGATAGTTTGACAGGCGCCAATCAATACCGTCTATATTTGCTACCTAATTTAAATAGTACAAGAGACCTCCTTCTTATACCAGGAAAAGACTTTATCGGTAACCCTGAAAACATTATATTAGTTATACCATCACATAACTAGTCCTACTTCAAGTTAATCAAAGAGGTTTTTTATAAGATTGAAGTAAAAAAACGAGCATGCAGTCCAAGATACGTTGCTATTTCCTAGCACTACGATGGTAGCATTCTATAAAATTGAACCAGCAACCATACCCTTCCACCAAAGCGCAAAAACTGCTTTAAGCTATAAATACATATGGCGGTGGTACCTTACCAGTCCGATCATATACCGTTACGACCTTGGTTTCCTTATCTCTAGATTGAGTAATTGGTTGGGTTTTATCTTGCAATGACGTTAAGTATTTGTATAACGGTATTATTATCACACGGCGAATAGTTATACAGAACTGAAGCCAGCAATATGTATTATAGGTAACCTAGCCGTCTTCCTAGGTTTGCGCTGAGCCTTAGAATTATGGCGCAATATTCTTTCTCCTAAGTTACAGCACAGGCGTGAAACAGTTCATCTGGATTTGTGCGGGTTGTATATAAATTTGCTGCGGGCCCCACTTCTAGTTTGTCTCCACATTATGTTAGTTTTGCTCTAGTTCTTTTTACAACCGCCATATTTTTGCCGGAGCGTATGAAAACGTGTTAGGGAAATAAGGACAAACGCTCGCACGGAATGCTACATTCTCGTTACGATACGTAATGTGCTTCAACGGAAACTGTGCTGCTTGAACTAACGGAAAGTCAATTGGAATACAAATAGGATGAAGTGCAAGTGAGCATTAGAAGTATCGCTAGAAACATAGATCGAGATACATTTGTCTTTTCTGTCAGTTTATTTAAATTTGCATCGTTTGATGAGATAACGGAAAGATCAACTGCAATAAACACAGGTATAACAATATTATTAATTGATGTGCTTTACCCGCTTTTAAACAACTTTACCGTTATTTTAAATAAAATATATAACTTTAACTTTTGATACAGATTATAGGGATTTCATTGAAATAAAAACTAAATGTTATTTAATGATACGAATTATATAATAATTATATTCCTTATAGTTCTATTTCAAATACAGACGAAAAAGAAACAAAAATTATATAAACATATTTTCTATTAGATATTAGTTATTCACAGCCCTCTGAATTACTGAGATTTTCTTTAAAGTTTCTAGGTACTTTAAAGAAAATATTTATAATAAAAATACTTTAGACCGGTGCTACATCTAGCGGCTAACCGTTCATATAAGTATTAAACTTGAGTAATAAAAGTATTAAAAGTAAACATGTGAAATTTTAATATAAAGGATTTAGTCGACTTACTACGAACATACTAAAGCATGATAAGCGTATGCACTAGTATTATCCGGAATACAAAGTCTCGGACGGATAAGACGTCGTCGGGGATAAGCAGCGAGAGGGTTTGCGATCTCGACGGCTGTCTTCTGGATGTGGTGTAAGTAACTTGGCGAGATATGATAAAATATTGTGTGGCAGCTTAGTGTTTCTGACGTATCAGTATAGAGTAAACATAAGATTGCAGGGTAGGAGATATTTATTGATACGTTGTGACTTTGGTACCGTGGTTTAGCATTTTTGATTTTTTATTCGCATGTCGAGATTGCAGCTTAGAATTTCGATCATTTTGAAGTTGGGAGAACATTTAGTGATTGGAGTCCAGAGGCACTATCGAACTCGTTTCTGCTGAATAACAGAAGTGCGGAGTTCTGTTGTCATCTGGTTTGATGGATGTAATAATAGAGACATATATCCGAGGCGTTCTTACTTAGTTCTCAAGAGTAGCAACACAGTCATCTGTGATCAACCTTGGTAACACTAATCTTGTGTAGAGTCGATAACAGTTGTCGATGGGCTACAGCGGTCACTTAATTAATATAGGTGGATTTTTTACTCTTTGCCATATCTATATTAACTTAGACTGAATTAGCATTGATTTCTGTAGTTTCACTGCACGTAGAACATGCCCTGAGACTGCGATTTAGATTACCATAAATTAATCCAATAGATACAATTATCTTGAAGTCTTAAGGTAGATAGTTTAGATTTTTTTCAAGTTTTTATTAGTACAAACTTAATTCTATGAGGTTGTAACTTCAAAGATTAAGAAAGGATAATTATCTTGGAAAGTTTATGGAGTGTGTTAGATATCCACTTTGAGACTAATAATATCATGGAACTGATACATTTTCATATGTAAATGGTACTGAGGACACGCGGTTTTAATTTATTTACTGCCGATATTTCCACTCGGTTGTAGGGATCGTGGTTACGGCGAAATTGTGGTTGCGGGGGAAAAATGTTCATTAGTACTGTTAGTATTAGATTAATCTGTGTTATTCTATTAAAACCATTTATGATAAGTGTCAGTTACGTGTCTAAAAATGTCTCGAATTTTATTACAATAAGCATTATAATCACAATATACTCTTAAACCTCCATAACTTTCGCTTCCCGTTCATGTCTTAAGGTAGACTAACCTCACTCTACGACATATTGTAAGCCGGGATCAGCTCCACTGCACCTACGTCATAGATCCAGAGATCGTGAAGCGTTTGAAGTGCTCTTTGTGGGACACTTTTGAGTGTAGGAATGTGGGTTATGACTTGTGTAGTGTGCCATTACCTTTATTGCATGAAGTGAGTGTGCATGCTACTTTATCCGTCTTTGAGAGATGTGACTGTATTCGATTGAACTTAATCGATTCAAGTAGTTCACTTTTATTTAAGACGACCGTCTTAGTCCTCTCGAGTAACCTGCATGCATCCTTGACTTAGACATGTCCATGGGTGGCACTT
>DWNE01005927.1:0-13520 GCA_018249875.1 Cecropterus toxeus | reverse complement strand
TGTCCATAATAAATTAAGTTTTTTTTTTTAAAATACTTTTTTTTTTTTTTTTTTTTTAATTACTAAAAAGATTATATATTTCATAGTTCCACGTATTTTAGAATTTTAAACAGAATCTCTCTAATAGAATTACTTGCAAAGCCATCTAGTGCCTATTATTTGTGGTATTTTTCATAAAAATGTCAAATAAAATGTCAAATAAATAAACAAAAAAGTAATGGTTATCCCATTACTTTATACTAAAATATCGATTAAAAAAACGATTATTTTTTAAAAAGAAACATTGACGTTTCGAAAATGGATTGTTTGATTAAACTATAAAATCGATTTATATAAAATCGATTTTTGCCCAGCCAAGTTACATCCCTATTAACCAGGGATGTTAAAGATATGAAATTTTGGATCTGCGTACGGATACAAATATAGTAGTAATATTATGCTAAAACAAACAAACAAAAACTCCAAATCTATGCTAAAACAAAGAAACATTTATATATACGGTGTTATATATACGGTTACAGATATTTATGTATATCTTTACGTATATATTTACGTATATCCGATAGTTTAAGTTACGGATACGGATCTCCATAACATCCCTGATACTTTTGTCCTCATGATATATTGTTGCTGACCTAACTTTTATCACATGTAATAGTAACGCTCTATTTACTCAGACTCGTTAGGAATCTTTTTCTCGAAATACCACTTGCATAGTCTGTTAGAGACTTGGCAACAATTTTGCCAGAAATCGAACTCTGAGCCACATCGTTAATCCCTGTGTCATGCGAGTCATGTGAGACCAACATGATCAATATATTAATACGTGAAACGAAAACTTGAGGTCCTTTTATACGATTAGTCCTCCCACGGAGGAGCCTGAGATTTGACATAATTAATGTAGAGCGAGGAAAAATAATACTTATGCTTTAATACTCATTAGTCAATGAAACTTCATTTTCAAATGACAACAATTTTATTGCAGAAGCGAAATTTTTGTAGCAATATAAATATGTACTAGAATTATGAAAAATAGAATCTACTAAGATTAATAAAGCTATTATATATTTATGTTTTATACTTTAACAAAATCAAGTATTATATTATTTGGGTTAATTACAACCACTGCGACGTGCAATGATTATGCGACGATTAATCCTTTTCAATTTGTTATAAACTTTAATTCGTAAAAAATCTTGTTTGATTCTATTTAACAACAATAATTTGATTCCAAATCAAGAAACAACGATGATAGATAAAGTGCATATATATCAACGTCGTGCATTAATATAACCATTAGACACGATCCTATGTAACCCGAGCCTTGTTTAATCAGTGCTATCGGATAGCAGGCTATCATATACATATCGCAGTCAGTCACAGTGCAGGTACGTCGCCACCCACGTAGAACGAGGCCTGGTCCCGCGGGGCGCCAAGGCCACCTCACAATGGATCCCTCGCGCACTTCTTATTGCCCACCAATACTATTGAATCTCACATCTGTTTTATATGGAACTAGTTTCCTGCGGCCCTCGCATGCACCGTGAGGGAATTTGCAATTATTATTATGCGCTCGGCAGGATTCTTTCATATGCGCTTAGGCTCGGCTTATGCTTTCTCTGCTGTCTAAGCCGATACGTAAAATGCGATTTATGCTATAAATTAGGACTACGAGGATTATTTTATATAAATATTGGCTACGGACAACTTCGTTTTAATTCGTATTTATAATTAAAAGGAAATAAACGAATCGGTAAGGCAGTTACGGGAAAAGGCAATGTATAACACTATAGACCGAAAAACGTAACGAATTTTAAGATGTGGGTCAAATACAGAATCCAGTCTTAAATTAATCTATTTTTTAAGGTAACTGATGGTGCTGATGATGATATAACACAGGTATTGTCCTAAATGTAGGTAGGTCGTACATTTCTAACAGTCTGCGAGAATTTTTCTACTGCTATCATATAATTTAGTATGTATCTATGATACATTAACAAAAATCGCACCATAATCTATAATCGCGAATGGAAATTTATGCAATCCATTATAACGGCGTGGAATGCATTCGGCAGGGGCTACTCGGCGGTGCGTTTATTACCATAATCCTACGTAAAACAATTTCTATAGTTCGCAACTTTGCTTCGGACGCCATAAATATTTTATCTGAAGAATAGTTACTGTTACATAGTTGGCGAATGGAATATACTTACCCTGTGTAGTAAAATATTAAATGTTTATCGATGTGTCCAGTGGTATGTTAATTAACCATTTACTACTGTTTAAAGTTAATTCTAATAACATTTTGTCAGGTAGAACCAGTGTTGTTTGACCGGGGAGGTACAACCGCCTTATCTTTTTCTAGCATTTTTGCATTTCACTGGAATGGTGTGGTTGCCGGCTCACTTATATATGAGACGACCGTATTAGTCCTCGAGAGTAGCAACGCACCTGTGATCGACTTCAGATAGAACCCCTGCTCTATGTGAAGTTGCTTACAGATGTCCATGAGCGACAATAACCAGTTACCATCAGGTGGACTGCACGCTCGTTTGCTACTTCAATCAAATAATAAAAACATACCATGAATGTAGAGAAAGACATAGGGTGAATTAAATGGTTGTTGTAAGATTAGTTATAATTATATTATATGGTACAACTGAAAGTCCGACATGAAATATTTCGTCACTAATTGATGCCACTGTTATTTTTTTATACGTATACATTTGAGTCAATATGAGTGTCACTACATTCTGTGTGATCATCTTATCTTGGGAATACCTGAATTATGTTAACTTGTGCTCATTGAGCCTAGTTGTATGGTATTTTTAGCCTAAATTCTTGCTTTTCCAAATATTTACTTTTTATACTTATTAAATACTAAATGTATTTGTAATTTGATTCAATGATAAACAGTATTAAGAATTCACAAGTAAACCTACAGATTTGAAATTAAAAGTGATAGCAGATAAAGCAGCAACTTTGTTCGTGTAATTCGTACAATAGATGCATGCTGTGGTTGGGTGTCAAGAGTTCAAGTTTGTAATGTGCTGTGAATTGGTGCCCTTTACCCGATCTCTGCAATAACCGTGTCTTCGATTACTATATTATGCACTAACCTATTCGAATAAAACGTTACACTTTGAGTATTATACGAACAAAACCTGCATTTCGAAGCTTATCTTAAATATTTTAATCCTTTTATAACCCACTGCACAGGGCTCTTTCTATCAACTAAAGTTACGGCATTCTTTCGTACAGGCTTGTGGATTATTTTTAAACTAAATATTTATAATGCTTTGTACACACATCTCCCCACACTAGGATTTTCCGCTATGAAGTGGGTACCATGGAAACATACAAAGACGAATAGACAAACATCCAGACCTAAAAGAAGATTAAATTCATCAATCAGATGTATATCTAACCGAAGTCGAACCCGGGACCCGTCGTGTTTCAATGTAATCGGTACAGTAATCGCTCTGATACTTAAGTTATTAATTTTATTATCCTATGTTTCATAGGATCCATAATTAATAACTAAAAGACAATGCTAATCCTCATAAAGTGCTCGTAACTTCAAGAGAAAGCCGTGTAAAAATAGTTTTATCCGCTTAAAGACCTTCAGGATAGCTACTTATCTGTGACGGAGCTTAGATAAGATCCAATCCAATTTGGGGTTACTTTTAGATCGTTGCGCCGTAGTAATAGTATCTTACCATAAAATGGACTTCTATTTTTGTAACGAAAAAACGACAGCTACTTCTTTTTACCTCATTAAATTAGCAAACGAGCATACCGTCCTACTGATGGTAAGTGATAACTGTCGCCCAGTACGTCTGTAAGCAACTTCATATAGATCAAGGGTCCGGATATGAAATCGATCACAGTTGATTGTTACCGTCGAGAACTTAATTTCGCCTCATACATAAATGAAATATAATGAATGTCAACAGAGGATTTTTCAAAGAAAGATGTTATTGAGTTAAAGGCTAAATGTTGATTAAAAAAATTGGAGCATATTCACACTTCTTATGAACTTAATAAGTACAAAAATTAATGAAAATGGACGTGCCACTTTTTATAAAGTTATCGATCACCTATTAAACCTATTTTATTATATTTTATTAAGGTCGCTTAGACTTATTAAATACATTTTGTTCGACCATCCCTCTTAGTAACTGCGAATGGAACCTATAATTTCTCCTCGTTAATTAGAAATCGAAATACGTTTGGTCACGGCATGACACGATCGCTAAGCACGACTCTACTAGCGACAATAAGTCACTCGCAGCGAAGATTGTTTTGTCTCGATATCGTTTAATTGACTTTTAGTTATTAATTTTCAGTACTTTCTTTGTAATATAAAGAAATGTGTTTACTTTCTGAAATGTTAAAACGATTAGCAACAGTAAATCCTTGTTTATGTCATTAATTTTAATTGTAATGTCAATAACTCCTATATTATTGCTTATTCTACATATTGAGACCACTCAATATATACCAATTAACCAACATATGAATATTGTTATATATACCAATGTTTAACAATATTCATATGTTGCGAAATAATATGTCTATTAGCATATTTTAAGTATGATCTTGACCTTGGAAGTTTTTTAAAGGAACCTTCTAATCGGCGTGAAACCTTGAATTGAAACATTTTCCTCTACTACATTAAAATCTATAAAATTGATAATGAAGTGAGTACAAATCTTATAAACTTTTCAATTGATTTCTATCTTTTTTAATTTAATTTTCTTATTTACAATAAATATTTGTCTTAACCAATCTGCACCAAATTTCGTTGGCTTAGTAATTCCGATTTAATAAATTGTATATACCAACGTTATTTTAGGAGCAGAGCGTAAATTACAAAACATTAACAATACTCCTATAAAACGTACTAAACGTTGACTGTCCTTTGTTTATTTTATTCAATAAAACTGCAGCTCAGCCGAGTCTTCTGCATAAGTAATATAACCCGCCATGTAATTTTACGAGCCCATAACCATGAGCATTCATGCAGGTGCATTCGTGAGCTTCCAGCCGGCAATGCCATACTCTGGTGTAAACTCGTTACATACATATGTCTTACATACTATTCTATTCAATAACCTGCACCTTAACCGAGTCTGAACTGTAAGTAATCTTGTGGGTTTTACGAGCAATAACAGAGCGTTCATACAGGTGCATTTCATCTTCCAGCTGGATAGTACAATCTGGTAAATTTGGTATATATACGACTTGGACTTATTATTTATCAAATTTCACTGCATCTTAACTGAAACCATAGCATAACTACATTTATCCGCCAAGTTTACGAACCTTAATAGCCCTTTGCCCGAAGACTAAGATATTCGCCTATTCGATATTCAATAAAATCTTACTAAATATATGGAATAGGTTATCTCAGCCGCTAATTAAGTACCGAGGCCACAACCACTGTATCAATGCAGATATAATTGTGATCTTCCACTTAACGTAGGTCTTCTTAGCGTATATTCATGACATATTTGAATCCCTGGGATCACCCTTAGAGCTTCAACATTAGTAAAAAATGTTGCTAAATCCTGATTTTAACGATGCCGTAAGCTTTAGATGCTTGTAACTTTTACGATCGCTTTTGCCACCCTTGAAAACTACAAACTTATCCATCAAATCGGATATAAAAGCTTTACACCATTGATTCTGGGCGGAAATAAAAATAAAATCAATTTTACATTTTCGTATTACACAGGCGTAAAAGTTTAAAAAATAGGCGTCATTTGGTAGTCACTTTGTTTCTAGTCATTGTAATGATATTTTATATTTAGCTAACTAATGAACCAACAAAATGAACAATCGTACATGCTCGTGCCATTACTCGATAACCTGGGGGGGCGTTGAATAATAGTCCCTTATTTGTCCGTTTCACATCTAAGTCGTGCTGTTCCGACGTGGTTACTAATCGCCGGGCCTGGCTTCGTCTAAGGAGACAATGATTATTGTATTGCGTACACTTTGAAGGATTTCGTTGTTTAGGTAGAAAGATACGCACTGTCCAAAACAAGCGTCTCAATAATTATTACACCGTGACAAAATTTTAGGGCATTTAAAAAAGAAACCTTTTTTGTTTGTCCGTTGTTTTAATTAGTCACATAAAATCTCAAACATAATGACAATGTGTTTGATACAAAAAATCAATACTGCCAATTACATCACTCCCTTTATCGACCCCATCAATTGATGTTATCGGATATCTAAATTCCCTATCTTATGTGTGCCAAGCTTTCTCTATTGCAAAACTTTCGAAAATTCAAGTGCATAAATCCTACGAAGTGACGTGTGCGTTAATTTATTATAATAAAATATACCTAATATATATTCATTTGATTTTTCTATTTGTTACAGCGGAGGGAAGCCTGTCTGATTTTGCATTGCGCAAAATTCACTACACGGCGAATCATTCCCCAAGAAAAGGCCTATTCACACCGGATACAAGGTAAAATAATTCTGTAAAGTATAGATACTATCTGATACATTTTTATAATAATATATAATAATCAAACTTATAATCGATAATCAAACTCAAAAATAAAGCATACCGCTATTCAGACTAGGTTTGGAAATAATTAGAACTTAGCAAAAACATTGCTAACAAATCAGTAAGAACAAAAATAATTAGCACTATTAACAATACTGGGAAAGATATAGTATGGTACAAGATGATACTATTTTAATTAGTTTCTTCGCACACCTGCGCTTTTTGTTACGAGGCCATTATAATTAGGAGAACATATTACTTTAGTTACTTAACTCATTGCAAGCAATTCTTTTCGTTGCAATTACTATGGACAGAAGCCAATTTAGGTTTGTGTATGTATGAATACATAAACATATTTTAATGAAATATCTCTTGGAGTGTGAGCTCAAAATACGCGGTTTATTGTCTAAACGAACCTCAATTTAAAACAATCGGTTCATAAAAACTCTTTTGAAATATTCCAGGCCCGTTTGTTTACGCAATTTGTATGAGAGAGCATCGACGGACAAACACTGTGGCTCGATTCTCGACCAACTTCGCAAAGACTCTCAACACTCACCGTACCTGCTGTGCACGCCCGTGCTGAGTTCTAAAAGGAGACGCGTATATCATAAAGTAGACGTCGAAGTAGAGACACATATCGTAAGTATATAACAATTCGTAATTTAGCATGTAGTATCGTTCTAAAGATTATCGCTACTTAATAATTTATTTAGGTACAGTAAAGAAGACCCTACTATTATTTTTTTGAACTAGGAGATAATTACTGACATTTTGCGTAATATGACACGAAACTAAGCTTCCTAAAGCAGCTCCTTTCTTAACTACATATATTGCAAGCATATTAAACTGCCTTATATATTTTTAAATGAGTATGGCTCAACATTCGAACCTTGTCTATTGAAATTTGCATATCAAGTTTCTCCTTACCCTTATTGTGTGATTGCAAATTGCCATTTGAACTTTTCAGCCGTCAGTAGTAGAACACCTGAGAAAATGGACGTCGAGAGAAGCGATAGGCGAAGTTACAACATTCCCAGATGCGTCGATGCGCATCGCGAGCAGCGTGACCCTCACTCCAGACGAGCTGTCCGAGTGCGGTTCAGGCGACGATGAACCCATCGACCACAGGCTGCCAAGTCCAGAAGAACAGCTGAGAGTTATTGCCTCTAAGTAAGGATGTTAACAAATGCTTGAAATGCTCACCGCATGCACTGCAAGCGATAGATTTGTGCTTTCTTGTTTTCTAAAAGTATCACACCTAACTTGAAAGGACAAACGTAATACCGTTCAAGGATGTTAAGTAGGAGAATTTAGTAATGCATATTTTCATGCTAATTTTGAAGAAGTATTAGAAGTACACCGCATTGGTGTACTGCCTTGTTTATTTGTTGTAAAGTATGAGACGGTTAGGGACTTTTATCACGTTACGTTAAACCTGATTCTCCTAACTTACTTCTAGAAAATTGTTTTATTGGCAATATTCACTTTAAATACACCAGGGATTATACCTATTTGTCTGTTTTGTTTGCGCAGATTTCCCCCTGAAGTTGTGGCGATAGACACGTCAGGGAAGTTCTTCGATAGAATGTGCACTTCTCGAAAATCTCTTCACATAGAAACCGGCACCGGCGAAACGGACACAATCAAAAGACGGACGCGGACAAGAAAACCGCGGGGTAAAAGACGAAACACCATTTCGGGCACTGATCAGAAAGAGCTTAGAGAGGCTATAGCTGGGTAAGCTTCTAGTTTGCACTGTACACGAAGGCTATATTATCTACATTCTATTATATTATCCATTCTTGTGTTATAATATTTCAACTTCTTATTTTTGTTTCGTAGATAATGTAATCTTACAGACAATTAACTATGATAACCATAAAGCACAGTACTGTGTGGTGAGCTTAAAATGTGCATAAAAACTTAGCACACATTTTAATTAACCTGTTCATATTACTATCTCTTGCTTCTGTGAATACATTTTTGTTACTGATTGTCATTGTTCAGTTCATCCCGCGAATCGTTCTTCGAATGAGAAACAAAGACAATCAATTTTTTGTGCACTTGAACACTAATAGTGCCATTTGTTCATTAGCTTTATAATTACTGACATCTTGAAATAATTTCGCTGTAACAAGACTAAGCGAAGTTATTTAAAGATTATCTACATAGTTCTGCCCTTAGCGTGTGACTAATGCTTTGCTTGGTTTGTTCTATCATAGCGATACATCAAATGCTGTGGCTTCTGAAGAAATTGAAGAAAACACTGTCATCAGATCTCGGTCTAGCGACTTACTTAAGAAGAGCCCTATCGATCCTATAACTAAGAAGAGCCATTTCAATAGTCTCAAGCAATGGGGCAAAAATAGACTAAAAATGATCGGTAGGTCACCCAGCGCCAGTAGAGACAGTTTTAAAGACACTTCAAAAACGGATAAAAACAAAGAATCTATGTCTCCTACAAAAGTAGAAGAACCTCAGGTTCAGGAGGCGGTCACGATGAGAAAGAAACGTCCAGGAGAAGAAGACCGGAGAACACATCAAAGATGTGCGTCATATTCCTCATCAGAGAAAAGTATAGGTGTTCCTGCAAGCGTACCAACTACTGCGACAATTAATGGAGGGGTGAAGTTACGAAGTACATCAGCTCATAGACGGTCGAGGCGATCTGGTGTTGGAAAAGATGAACCACATTCATCAAGCGGCAACTGGTCAGCTAGTTCGGAATCTGGGAGAACGAGTATTGGTTCCGAAATCACCACCACAACAGTACCTCCTAAAAGCACAACCTCAGCTGCAACATCTAATAATTCTCTTAACTTCCATCATGGACCGCCAAGTTCAATAATAAGTCGAAGAAGATTCCTTAATACTTCAGGTTCTGGTAGCGTTACAAGCGAAGGTACTCTTACGCCAGATATAATTCATGACTTACATGAAGATCTAGAGACCAGTTCAGAATTTTCATGTGACACAGAAGGTTACTATACTTCTTTTCATATGGATTCTGGTTTAAAGACTTTAAAGGAAGAAGAAGTTTCACCGAGTACTCCACTGCACACAAGCACCGCTTTATCAAGTTCATCTAATAGTCAAAATTTGACAGCTGAAAACGAATATGAATTGTTTGGTAAAGGCTCGACAAGCACAACCACAAGTTCAGCCGGAACTGTGTGTACCACATTGATGGCAGCGGGAAGTGATAGATCGCTAGTGATTGGACCAACGGTCCCAGAACGTAAAAGCTCTTTAACTAAAATCAACAGAAGTCGAGGAAATAGCATACACAGTGCAAATGCTAGCTTAGATAGGAGTTCCAGTTCTTCGTTTACTAGATCTCCCTTCAGTAGTCTAAGATATAATCCAGCACGCCAATACCCTGATAAACAAATTTACAACCATTCGTCACCCGAAATCCGTGAAGTGTCTTCTTCAACAATAACCATTACAAGAAATGTAGGTAACCACAGAGAAATAACGGCTGTAGCAGAGGTTCATACTGAAACAGAGCTCGAGAGTGCAAAGAAAAGTACTGGTACCAGTTCTCCAGATTCAGGACACAACACATCAAGTTCTCCTATTGAAGATTCTGTATCTAGTGCGCATGGAAAAAATAGCCTGTCGGAACAAGATTACTCTGAATCGTCAGACCTTGAAGGCACTGACCGAATTGAACGACTAAGATACAAAACGACGATAAACAGTTCAAGAATACCATCGATGTGTGTCATTACACCAACTAATTCAGACGACGAAAGTGAAAACAGTAATAAAGATACGGAGACTGGTAAGAAACAAGATTCTGAAAAGTTATCAGGAACCAAAGTGAAAACATTAAGCCGACCGAAGTTAGATTTACCAACTGAAGAAAAGCAAAAAGAATCTAAAATAAATGATGTTCCGAAATCAAATGGTAAAACGCAGAATCAATTAAAAACCTCCTTACAGCCGTTCAATAGTTTAATGTGCAAACTAAAAGGAGTTTTACCTAATAAATTATCAAGCAAGAATTCGCCAATTTCGAAAGAACCTGAACCAGTCGAAGATTTTTATGACACCGGTGACTATGTTACGATAGCCGATGTTAAAAATAATAATCAGAAAATGAACTTAAATAGAGGCACTTATGCCAACAACGACATTGTTAGAAAAAACTTACAAGCAGTGTTATCTGGCAAACTACCCGAAACAGAATATGTATCTCTTAATGAGTTACCTAATTGCCTAAATGACAGCAGAGACTACATAGAACATGGTTTAGAAGAAAAACCTTCAGTGGCTTTAGACGAACTACAAAGAAAAGGTGCAAAAGTTACATTGGATTCACACGGACAAGTAATATATTCATCGGATACACTAAAAAGGAGAAAAGGAGCACACACCACCTTTGAACCTGGCCCATTTGTTCAAGAAATTTGTCCAACGACTTCAGTTATTCAGCGAGAAAACGCGGATGTTGTAAAAATTACAGATGAAACTGACTTCCCATATGAACCACCCCTACCAACTAGTAAACCCACATCACCGCAATTAGGCAAAATGATAATAAAAGCCCCAATAGAACCCCACGGACCCGTTACTACCGAATTTGTGACTCTACCGCCGCCTAAACCAAGTATGATAATAACAGCTACGCCTGTCACTGAAACACCGGCTGTATCCAATAGTCAACCTGCAACTACTGCAAAAAGTAATCACGATTTACCGCGAATTGTAGAGGCTATAACAAGGACGGGGGCTTATGTAAATATTCATGATGCAGAGGGTGTCAGCTTATCTCCATCGAAAGATGATACAACAGGTAAGACACAAATTCACATAGCGCCCGTTATGAACTACGTCACGAATAGTCCAGAACCCGTCGATCAAACTTTAAATGTCCATGAAAATATCATTCCATTTGTTCCTAATTTTCAAACTCCCATTATGCTAAGAGATAAATGCCAACATAATTTTAATAAATCAGGCAGTAGGAAGGTTGCTGAAGTTATGAAAATGTTTACGAATAAAAATAGTAAAGACACAAAACGAGAAATTTTAAATTGTAATGATGTTTCTGATGAAATCAATGAAAACACTCCTGTCAATAAAATTAAACGCAGTGATAGTTACAAACTTGCTAATTCTCCTTTGATGCCTATTAAGAAGTTACTTAAATTAGAAAGTTTTGGCACTAATACTAAAAAAGGTGACTCATTTGAAATGATCCAAGCCGAGATAACTGCAGACTTACTTCGCGAACAAATTAATTATCCAGCTACCGTATCTCCGAAACTTAGCCACCGTAGTATGTTTGATGATTATAAGTCTTGCGAATGTATAAATAACAACAGTACATTTGTAGACGATAAATTTGTATCAGAATTATCCAATCTAACATTCAGCCCTTTTACTACTCCCGTGCCAAAACGAAATTCTGTAGCATTTATACCAGATAATAGAGATAATTCCTTAGATATGTTAACTGCTATTTTAGATTCCGATCCTCATGACATTTGTATTATACATTCCCCCTCTAGCTATTCTGTTTCACCTTCTAAAGTTACTATACCCATTGATGGTTCTATGCATAGGGCCAAGATTCTATCACTATCTGAATCCGACCATGCCACTGAAATTTGGTAAAGAATGAAAAAAAATCGTTACCTATTTACACATATATTACGCTTACTTAGTTATTAGGTCTCAATCTCTAGATGTATGTATATGTAATTTTAATAGTTGCGTTATAATCAACTATTTTAACATGGAAATAATCCGTCCATTAAATTTTCTTTCTTTAAATCGTCTTCCTTATACATTCAACTTGTTACTTCTGTGATAAATATTTGTTTACTAAGGTATAAGGTATTATTCGTTTCACATTTTAATATAAAACACATATAATTATATACATGGAGTAATTGACTTTATTTACAATGTTTTTGTGAGAATAAATGAATGCATGGTGGCTTCTTTCACCGCAGCGTGCACAGCTTTCCAGGTTTATGTTTTGTGTGTAAGTGCATGGTGTGATATTCTCGTATGTTCTTTACGTGTGTTGTAAATAATATCATAATAGAAAAATTGTGAATTAACGCACTTATTTCATTTAATCACTCCTTCGGCTCACATCCTCACTCTACTCATTACTTTGCACCAAATAAAAATGAAGAAACAAGTTCTGTTACGTTCAATAACTAATGCAGAATTACGTAGTTTCACTTTATGAGGAACTAATTAAATCTGAAATTAGTTTACACGTGCCTATCATCAAAACTCAAATAAAGTTACCTGTAAACAAAACAGAACTCATTTCTCGAATTGTTAAGTCATGATAAATGACATCGTGTAAATACAAGACTGATTTTTTGGGAAACAGTACTAAAACCAACGCTGTCAACTCACTTGCAATTGAAGATCATTTTAGTCTTCAATGATCACACATAACATCACTAATTCCAAATAACCTTCTGTAATAATTGTTAAAGGTTTAAGAGTATAGTCACGTCATAATTTAAGTTAAGCCCTTTAGAGTTCCTTTTAAACACTCATGAACTCATCAAACACCGCTTTGCACAGTGATCGAGAATGCTTCCAAACGTTGCGACTTTGTTAACGCGAAGTTCTTCGAAGGTAAAGTTTTTGTTGCTTATAAGCATGATCTACAACTTGTGCACGAAAATGTTACTTATACTACTAACTTTAAACTCTAATATCGAATCGTTACTAACAAAGTTGCATCTAAAACTAATACTGACGAATACTAATTGTAGGCTCATCTGATATTTATTTATTTTTTATTCACAACTCATTCAATTTTCGACATCCCTTGAGAATGCAAATAATTTTTATTCATTTGGGGTTTTTTGGTTTTGTTTACTTTTAAGTTTTTGCTAACATTTTATAATAACATATCATTAATTAAAACGTTCGTTTCCATGAGTGATTGATCAATTTATGGATATAACACCATGCACTTTGAAATTGTATACTTACCTTCGTATAATTT
>DWNE01005926.1:0-13521 GCA_018249875.1 Cecropterus toxeus | reverse complement strand
GTGCGTGCCTGGGATTCGAACCCCGGATCCTCGATTGAGAGGCCGAGTTTCAACCATTAGGCTATCACTGCTCAATACTTATTTAATAAATTCTAAGTTTCCGAGTATGTATGTATGTTTACTATTTTACGGAAATATACTGGTCAGATCTCGCTGAAATTTTGAACCGTGAAAAATGTGACCTAGTATTATATTATATTAAGAGCCTTTTTTGCGATGTATCTAAGTACAGCTATCATCAATTAATTATCAAAAGTTGCCTGTTTCAATGGACGAAATTCGAGCAACGAATGATATCTCGATAACTCACGAAATATTTAAATACAATATTGATATATTGTACTAAACATTACAGGTTCGATTTCAGGATAGGCAATTTATTTGTTTAAAACTTTATTATACCTTACAAATTTGGTACAAAAGGCAGACTTAATTTGAAGCATTCTCTATCAGTCGACCTTTAGGCTAAACAGGAAACATGCAAGACGGCATTATGTACAATAGTTACATGAAAATAAATATAAAATAAGAGAATGCAAAGTGGGAGGAATGCTATAAAAATCGGTCAAGTGCGAGACGAATCCGTGCATTAAGGGTCCCGTACCATTATTTATAAACAAGTAAATATTCTGTGAAAATTTGAAGCGTTTACCTGTTACCGTTTTTAATATTGAGCAAAAAACACGTTTACTGTATGGGGACCCACCTTAATATAAATATATTCTTAATTTTTAGTATTTGTTGCTATAGCGGCAACGGAAATACATCATTTGTGAAAATTTCAGCTTTCTAGTTATCACGGTTTATGAGATACAGCCTAGAGACAGACAGACAGACGGACAGACAGCTGAGTCTTAGTAATAGGGCTCCGTTTTACCCTTTGGGTACGGAACCCTAAAAATCGACAAAACCCAACCTAACGTTGGAATTGTCTGTCCCTAAGATCGAATTAAAAATGTATAGTTAAGATACGACAAAGTCTGTATAGACAAAATTAATATTTTTTTAATTTTCTGCGTGCTCGTTTGCTTCAGCGCCACTCCCACCTGATGGTAAGTGGCCACTGCCACCCATGGACATTTGTAAGCAACTTCATATAGAACAGGTGTTCTATCTGAAGTCGATCACAGATGCGTTGCTACTCCCGAGGACTGAGATGGTCGCCTCATATACAAGTGTGCCGGCAATTACACCCTTCCACCGCACGCATGACTTGCTTCACGCGTTCCTTATGACGTCAATGACATGCGTTGCTAATCATAAGGACTACGATGGTCGGCATATAAAAATGAGCCGGCTACCACACCCTTCCACCTCACGCAAGAACTGCTTCACGCTAGAAATAGGTGTGGCGGTGGTAGCTTGTTTGAATTATACTCATTATATCACAAAATCAAAAAATCACAAGACTGGACAACTCTGAAAGGCTGAAACCACCACAAATCTTTACTCCCACATCGATATATTCTCAATTATCGATAAATTGTACCGACACGTCCCTTCCTTTCCAAAAATCAACATCTATAGCAGTCCGCCCGACAACTTGGCCGCGTACGAGCGACGTTTTTCACGTGAACGTAATATAATGAAAAATAACTCAAAACCATTGAATATAACTGGAAAAATCGAGTCGTTAACCGTGTTTTGTATTTGAGATCACATTTCGTGCGAATACCGTGTTTTCAGTGCGTTAATTTTGACTGTAGCATCCAACATGGCTGGATTTTAGATTTGATGTAATACTCGTAGGTAAGTTTGCAGTTAGCTTATTATAATTGTATTAAAACCTTTAATTGTCATATAAATAATCATTATGGGACATTATTTTGTTAATATATTAAGTTTATGTCAAATAGAAGCAATTAAACAAGGAATCAGAACAAAGGCATGGCCCATAGCACTTGTTCATTTAAAAGGGAAATTACTCTGAAATGTTATAAGCAACTATAAATTCGTCTGTTCGTCCAGTGTCCCACGGTTGGACACGGAGGCTACAGTTCATGTTGGGCAACATTGATAGATTTTTACCAACTGAATCAGACGGAGGGTAATGTTTTTCGTGCGTATGTATGTACGTTTGTTTGTATGTATGTCCATTTCTGGCACGCGCTACAGCCCAAACGGCTTGACGGATTGTGACGTGTGATATATCATTAAAATCGTCTCAGTTTGAAAAGTGACATATAATTTTTAATAATGGCTCCTGAAAATGGGCAAAAGGGGGGGAGAGGGACGAATTTTATACCATTACGATAATATAAGTATCAAATGATAGGTAGTAAATAGACCAATGTTACATGTATATATACTTGACTGTTTTCACAAACACTTAAAAAAGCGTTAAATTAAATTTATATCATAATTAACAAAAAAATGTTTTTAACGATGTAACTAGTCATAACAAGAAGCAAATGATATAGTACACCAGGTATATAGCATACCTACGCCATATGGAATATAAGCTTTTAACCCCTACTAAATTCCCTTAGGGTTTGAATTTTTAAAAATCCTTTCTTATCGACCATTTACACCATAAAAGGAACGCCTGTACCAAATTTTAGGTTTCTAGGTACAGTAGTTTCGGCTGTGCGTTGATATATAAGTCAGTGAGTCGGAATTACCTTTTATATATAGATAAACATATATAGATAAACTTCATATCAATATATATAAAACTCTTCCGTAACTGAGTGACTGACTGACAAACAACGCACAGCCGAAACTACTAAGCGTTGAAAGTTGAAATGTTGTATGAAGATTCCTTAGGGAGTGTAGAGAGCACTAAGAAAGGATTTTTGGAAATTCCACCCCCGATGAGGTGAAAATGGTGAAAACCTTTTATATGAAAGGTCTACACCGTTGAAGTTAGGGGCTTGAAAATTTGGATTTTAGTTGTTTACAACAAATTAATGAATACCTGTTTCAGATTTTTCTGAAAATTAACTTTCAATCTCTTCAAAATGGCAGTGAGATTTTACGGTACTTAATACAATTTTCAAGATAAAAAGCTGAAAATCGGTAAACATACTCTTTGTAGTAAAATTTTCAAGATGTTTTGAAAGATTATAAGGGGATTAATACAATTTTCGAGATAACTCTTATTAATAAATTAAATATAAAATTTTCAAGATTTCTTCGGAAGTATCCTCCAACTCCTAAAAATATGGGGTAGAAGTTTATATGGGACTTCGGTAGTTTCCAAGTGAGGGACTTGAAAATTGATGTCCAGTCTTATTTTTTCAATACTTTGACTAAACTTTTAAATAATAATAGAACAGACGTGATAATACTACGTTATAATGCATTTTAAAACTAACTAACCGGCTCACTTATATATGAGGCGACCATCGCAATCCTCGAGAGTAGCAACGCATCTGTGATCGACTTCAGATAGAACCCCTGTTCTATATGAGGATGCTTACAAATGTCCATGGGCGGCAGTACATTACCATCAGGCGGGCTGCTTGCTCGTTTGCTACTTCATATTTATAAAATAAGGAAACGAAATACTCTTCGATTATATTTATCTGCACTTGCCTTATATAGTCATAACCAAGTATATATTTTCGAAGTTTTTGATTTCAAATAAAAAATAAGGCATTATATTCGATTTCTAAAATTGTATATTAATGATATAAAATTGAGGTTGAATATTTATATTATAGCCTTTATGTACGAAGTCACGGGCAACAGCTAGTAATATAATGTAACATAATTAAAATATTATAATATAATGCTTTCTACACTCATAGCGACACTAGGATTATCTCCTGTGTCGTGGGTGCCATGGACACACAAACACCCAGACCTAGAACAGAAATCTAAACTTATCATTCATATTTCTGTCTGACCGGGAATCGAACCCGGGACCCACTGCGCGTTAGACCGGTGGTGTGACCGCTCCGCCACGCGGCTCGTCAAATTAGTATGCTCGAAATTTAAGTTGAAAGAAGTGAAAGCCTAATAGTTGATACTTGGCGTCTCATTCAGGGGACCCAGGTTCAAATCCCAGGCACACACTGATTTTTCTAAAATTTTGTGCATGTTACAAATTACATGTGCATGTTAAAATGACTGTTTTACGGCGAATGAAAGTGTGGGGAAAACTACACACCTGAGAGTTCTCTAAAAATACTGATTGGATTTGGATGAAATTTGCCACCCAGATTTTGTTCGTATGTATCGTCAACCAATTATTGTCCTACTGCTGGGCACGAGTTTTCTCTCAGAATGAGAGAGTTCTAAGCCATAGTCCACCGCGTTGGCCAAGTGCGAATTAGATAGATAGATAAAACATTTATTCCATAGCCTAAGATACAACACAAGACAACTTATATTCTAAACATTGAACATAGAATGTACATACAAAACATAAATCATTTTTTTTTAATAAACTTTAAGAAGGCTCTGTGTCCCTGACAATCACAAATTGAGAAAACACAGAAACAAGAACAAGTAATAATAACAATAAAAACAAAAGAATATAAACATGTAGAAAGTGTTGCAGCAAAATTATCTGGAAAAGGCACCGGAACTCAGTAAAGGCCGAATTAAATCCAGCACCGATTATGATACTGAAATTAGTAGACTTCACACCTTTGAGAACCCTTTTTTTTTGAGAATTCAGATGTGCTTTCCTCACGATCTTTCCCTTCATCGTAGCGCATGATATATATAATACCAATTACCGTGTTACATCACCCAAGTGGACGATGTTGCGGGAGAAACCTATATAACTAAATATATATAACTCAGAGGTGACTGACTGACATAGTGATCTATCAACGCACAGCCCAAACCACTGGACGGATCGGGCTGAAATTTGGCAGGTAGATGTTATGACGTAGGCATCCGCTAAAAGGATTTTGATCAATTCTACCCTCAAGGGGATAAAATAGGGAATGTATAAAACTTTGTCAATTTTGATACTTCTTAACGCGAGCGAAGCCGCGGGCAACAGCTAGTTAAATATAAATATATTGTTGTTAATAAAAACATTGTAAATAAATTTGTTTTTGATTTAAAAATATAGCGAAGCTTCAGTCTACCGTTTGATAAATCATTATATGGACATCTGTAATCAACCCCAGATATGATCAGTTTTCCCTGAGGCTGGCCACAGCGTTGCTACGGAGGACTAAGTTGGAACGCCTTGGAAAAGTCTCCCTTACCACAAGCTGTGCCCTGGTCTGAAGGAGACCAGGGTACAGCTTTAACAACTGTTATTAGGAAGAAATAGGTGTGTCGGCGGTTTTTCCAATTGAATCACAAAGAGTTCTACCAAGCAAACATTTCGAAGACTAAGCCGGAATGACTAATGTTCTGTATACGTGATGACCTGAGTGGCCTAGCGGTCAACATACCGGTCTGACACACAGTGGGTTCCAAGTTCGATCCCCGGCCAGACATCTTAATGATTTTAGAATACTTACTTACTTATATATGAGGCGACCATCTGTGATTGACTTCACATAGAACCCCTGTTCTATATGAGGTGGATTACAAATGTCCATGGGCGGCAGTAACCACTTACCATCAGGTGGGCTGCTTGCTCGTTCGCTACTTCATATTTATGAAAAAAAAAGATTCTGCTCTGGGTCTGGGTGTCCTTGTGTATCCATGGCGCTCACAACACAAGAAATTCTTATGGGCTATGAGTGTAGAAAGCGTTTTTAAAAACTACATATTTTACTCGTTCGTAGTAAAACAATACACTTATATTAAACGCATAAGCTGAATGTCATGCTATATTTATATTTAAAGAAAAATGCAATGAAAAGTTCTCTTTGGCACGATATGCCAGAGGCAGGTTGCCATATAAAAAATTAAAGAAATAAGCCACTTCTCTTTACGATCACAGATAAGCAAAATAAGAATATTTAACAATGAAAACATTAATTAAGCTTATATTTAAATAGACTAATTTTCACTGGGATTGTAAACTGTATACCATCTTTTCTCTTAACATATATTAAACTAAAAATAACAGTACAATTTGTAAGAAAACATGTTCAATATATACCACAGTAATAACCAAAGAACTCAAAATGTCTGCAAATTTAATTAAATACTTGAAATTACTAATAACGTCCTTTTAATAACGCGCTTTAAACTCGTAAGAATGCGAACAGTATTTTTTTATTTCCCATTAGATACTTTTTATTCTCATAGCGATATGGGGAAATTTTCTTTAGAAGCTGGCAACTTTCTAATGCTTCCTTTACACTGAGTTTCGTTACTTTCCATCAAATCGTCAAGTAGTTGATATAAGTAAACATTTAGTGAAATATAAGGTAAAATTAAAATAATGAATGAATGTATCAACAATGCATTAATTTCCAAAAAATAATATACAAAAATGTATAATTTTAAATAACTATTTCAACATATCGCCATTTTTCATGGATAAGCGCAAAATTCAAAATTAAGACTTTTTTAATCATCATAGTTTTATCCTTGTTATATTATTTTATAATTAATAACTTGCCCTAACTACACTGCGGTTAATGGCCTTTTCTCTTTATTATTTCATCTTCACTCATTAAAAATATTACAAGAAGCATTTAATAAAAAAAATTACATGGTTCTCCTGTAAAATTAGCATTTTTGAATTGCGTCATTATTCTTGCAAAACGACATGTATTTTCACCTGACTAGATTTTTCATTAACTCATTCAATTTATAAAACACTGAACACGCCTGGCGTGTTGTTGGAAATGAGATATACAAGAACACGCAAGGCGTGTCGGCTTTGAACGTGTTAATGTCACATATTGAGTACATTTACAAACGCGAACAGTTAATGGAATCGTTTGGATATAGTGACAATTGGATAAATACCTAATCAAGTTAAAAACAGTATAAAATATTATAAAGAAAAAGACAAACGAAGATCTTTTCAAAATTAAGATAGTATAAAAGAAAAATTACAAAGAAAAAGAGAGAACCGCAGTTTCATAAATACTCAGTTGAGGTTATCTTTCGATCCGGTGGTAGTGTAAAAAAAACTGACAAAGTAAGTGCCCTCAAGGCTTATGCAAAATAAACATATTTCATATGATTTCAATCATTTTTTTTGTAATAATCGTGTAATATGTATTACTTCTTAAATTAATAATAGATTTCTGGTTTTACTGTACAATCCCATTTTTGAAAAGCATTTTCGAGTTATTCAGAGTAATAATTAGTATAGAGCGAGTCAATACTACCAATAATTTGGTGCAAATAGTACGCAGATGAGCTTTAACTGTCTAAAACAACTTTTAAACTGTTTTTATCTCATTGATGTAGCAAACGAGCAAGCAGTCCACCTGATGGTAAGTGGACACTGTCGTATGGACATCTGCATATAGAACTATAAGCAACTTCATATAGAACAGGGATTCTATCTGAAGTCGATCACAGATGCGTTGCCACTCCCGAGGACTGAGATGATCGCCTCATATAAAGTGAGCTGGCAATCACACCCTTCCACCTCACGCAAGAACTGCTTCACGCTAGAAATAGGTATGACGGTGGTACTTCGCCGGTCGACCTACACCGGTACTACCGCCTATAAATTTAGTAATAAAACTTGTTATGGTTAAAATTCGTTATAAAATGTAATATACTACTAGTTTTCACAGCATATTTCACCAGAACTACGTTTTTTGCTATTAAAACAACGTAATTCGCAAGCTAACTTGACTAAAACTTGAATTGTCTTTGTTCTTACCTGTGCGTACTGTTCACACCAGTAGCCTCACTCTATACTTTACGCTGAGCACAGTTCTACTTTTACATTATATAACAATCATGCTCAAAGTATAATTGAGAGCGATACATTTATAGTCGCTCTATGACCGAAATATAACAAAAATATTCCTTAATATACGCATATATTACAAAAACAATTCCCTCGCGTTAAGAATAGACTTGGAAGAAGCTATAAGTTGGAAACAGGTTTCGACATGTCATGGTTGTATCAAAATAACAACAACTGATGACCTCCGGACATAATGCAGGTCTGGTTCGAACGGCTAGACAGACCTGAATAAATTTAGATTTCTGTCCTAGATCCCTTATTCCCACCCAAATTTTCCAGTGTTTTTATTCCTAAGGCATCTAGACAAGTATTACGCCGTAACGGTAAATTGAATCACATTATAACTATCCCCATTTTTTAATTCATTTAAAAAAGTCCCCCTGAATTTAAGGAGAATCCCCGAAATTAGCAACACCATAAACTACCCTCATTTTTTAACTGAATATATTTTAAAAAACCTTCCTAATTTTAGGGAAAATCCCGAAATCAGCAACACTGGCAAATATCGTTCATGTTGTATGTATCACCAATAAAATATGGCACCAATTCTGTAAATAAACTGACGTGACATGTCAAAACGCGTCCAACTTGTCAAGCAAGATCACAATCGCATCGAATATTAGAATCGATATTATAAATAACGATTAATCGATATTACGTACTATAGAATTAGTATACACTATGTATTCGTTCATTGCGCTGTCTGTCCAACTAATGTCTTTATTTAGTTTTTAAAACTTAAAAAAATGGTTCGAAAAAATACATTTGAAAATTCAGTTATTTTATGGAATGAAGAAAAATGTGAAATATTTTTTCGTATGAGTCTTCGTAATATACAAATCTAGAAGTAACAAAAAATATTAAAAGGTATATCAAATAACACGTTAGTTAGAAATGTTGTCAATTATTGTTGTATATAATATTGTTGTATGTTTGAATAAATTTTTAAAACTTTTATGCTTTAAACAAATGTTGTTTGGCAAATGTTCTGATATAAAGTATTAATATTATATTCATCATTTATTTTAAAATAATTTGCAATATGAATTAAAGATCTTTCGAAACAAAGAAAAAACAGTACAATTACCAAATTATAGAGGAAATATTAGTAATGTATACTGAGAAAGATTATTTTTTTTGCCTTCTTGACATACTAGAATATATATATATAAACATTTGGACAGACAGCACATACACCCAGCTATAAACAGCAAATTACTCGTAAAAAACAACTTTACAATACAAAGTTACATTAGATCTTACTTTAGAAAATTATCACCGAATCTTAATAATCGATTGAAACCGATTTATCCTAATCGAATACTGTCATCGAATAATTTTGAAGACTAAACATTATATCCAGATGTTTTTGAGTATTATATAGGACTTATCTCCTCCCTCTCATCCCCTATTTATTATTTAATAATAATGGAATTATGCCAAATTTTTAATATGTTACGGGAACTCAAGATGTACGGTTTTTCATCATCTCCGTGATAATATTAGACTAAAATCTTTTACAAAATTATTATTAATTGCATTAGATGTTCAATAATCCTTCAAAATTTACAATTAATGTATTGAATTTTGAAAACGTTCGACCCATTTTGGGTTATTTACTTTTTGAGAACCCGCATGTTTGTTTGATACTCCATTTTTATAAATGTAACTTAAAAAGAAATATCAGCTATATTTCTTTTAAATTAGGAAGGTTAGGGTTGAAATGAATACAATGATACATATATAATACTCAAAAACACCGTCTGTCTGTTACCATTAAAAAGTTACGTCTAAATTTAAAATTTCTCGATATTTCTTTAATTTATAATTACATAATTGCGTATACGGTTTTGAAATCAGTTAAACTTTGGGTATACAGTTGATTCGTATATTCATGATCGTATATTCGTTCACTAAAATAACTTACGCTAATATGGCTGTTTAAACAATAAGAAAACAAATGAGTATATTTAAAACTTATTTATACAAATAAATACAAGTTTTGTGTTGGACGGTATTGTCTAGTTCGTGGTAAAAAATATCCTTAATCTATTACGATCAGTCGGTAAACTGTGGAGGAAACGTAAACAGCTACAATATTCACAACCGGCTTAAAATTGACATATACATGTCACTCGAAAAATAAATGTCATTGTGAAGTGAAAATATCGTTTGACGCGGCTTTAACTGTCAAAATGTTAAATTATACTTATGTACTAAATTAATATGTATAACAAAATGTGAGTGAGTAGGAACGCGCGAGTAAAAGTTTCCATGTAAACGACGCATAGCCAGTGTTGCCACATTCAATGTATTTGTGATTTTAAACTGGCAAAAAGGACGACATTTATTCATACCTATATTTTAGGCCAACAAACATATTATTTTTGTTACATTTACATTTATATTATTAATATTTATTGGTGTCGATAATTAGGTAAATTTACATAAACAATAGAAATTAGTAATAACCAACATATTTCATTAGGCCAATCTCAGACTATTTGAATCATTTTAAATGGAATATATTATTTGTCAAGCAGTACCGGAATTAGCACATAACTTTGACAAATATTGAATAACTTTATCAACAATCACATAAATTCATTGTTGCAATAATAAATTTTATTTCTAGTAATATTACTTTTACAATTATGCATTAATTTCTCGTCCATTTTGACAGTTCATATTCCCGCGCAAACCGTATACAAATAAAACTGGAGGCGTTCCACTTAAAGACAACAATGACTGTTCTTTTCAAATCTCATTCCATTACACATTAGAGAAATAGACCGTAATCGTTACGATCATTAAGTGGAACACAGTTATTATGAAATATATATTTTGACAGCTCAAGTTCCCGCGCAAATCGAATAGAACAGATAAAAGCATAATAATTACATTATGGATTAACTTTTTAAAATAGTGAGGTATAGATTACGTATACATGTTCAGTTACTTACATCTATGGTATACACAGTATAATGTCTTTTAGGGAAAAATAATTGTGACATCGGCTCTGACATGACCCGGGCGGGGCCGGGGAATGTATATCCGTCTCTTTCTCTCGTAGGGCACGTAGCTATGGGTAAAAGAGAACATATTAGTATACGCAGAGCTGTTTTAATACATAATGTTTGTATAGATATATTATAAAAGCAACAAACTTAATAATTATTTTCTTATACATGTACATAAAAACAGAGATAAATAAATAATAAATTTGTTTTTTTATTTACTGTTATTCTATTCATTACCTTTTTGTTAATTTTTACATATTGTTTAATTTAACAGCTTGTATTTCTTCTATTTTTATGCGTGATTGTTTATGTTTACTTATAAATAAAGAATTAAAATTTAGTATACTTAAATGTTAATTTTAATGTTTTCCTTTTGTTATTTTTATTATGTATTTTTTTTTATTTATGTGCATGCTTCTGTACGTATTTACCTCAATGCAAGCTCTGTGGAACTTGGGAGTAGCTACTGTGTTCGCTGGTGTCTTCGGATTGAGGTTCCTGTTCATCACCAGACTGGTTGTCCTCCTGGTCCTCGTCTTCTGATGATGAGAGGAGACCTGAGGTGACATAAAGGCCAAAAATTATGTATATGTTTTAAAATATTCGTAAATAGAGCATGCAGACCACCTGATGTTAAGTGAATGCTTATTATTTTTAAATATCTTGTTCTATTTTTTATTATTTTAAAAGCTTTTATTTAACTTGGAATGTTTGTATATGTATGTTTGGGAATTTAAAGTTTAACTTTAAGCTGAATTTAACCCACTTTTCAGTGCCCGATTGAGCTGAAATTGGAATACACATTAAGTTGACAATGCAATTCTATGAAATCAATATTGTTCTAATTCCAAAATGACCGCCGCAACATAATCGCGGAATACATATTTTTGTCCAACCCACACAATATGGGTATCAAGTGAAATAGCTTAATTTGTAGAATTCAATACAGTACGGAGAAAAGCTTGTTATTATAAATACTTTTTTATAACAATTTATTTTTACCTATTTTAAATATGGTAATATTTTGTGTAATTAAAATAAATTCCAGGGGCATGGCAGTGCACTCTTTAAGTTCAAGAAGTTATGGCCCGATGGAGAAATGAATAAAAACTTTTAAAATATACCGTAAAACAATAAAAAATATCCATTATTTTCAGATATTTATTGAAAAATATGGTAACCGAATTCATTATTCATTTGTAACATATATTATGCGCTCTAATTGCTTTTTTTTTATTTTACATCATTAGTATTTTTGTTTATTCAAAATTCTAAAACACAAACAAATTTGAATTGAACAACTCACTGCCGACTTGTTGAATAAAGCAAAATAGACAAAAAATTAAATTGTATCCCGCAAAATTTCCAAAATTTTTTCGTATACTTTAATCAAATAATAATCAACAAGATAATTTCTGTTATAATATGTTGCTTTAATACATCAAATGCATAAGAAATATTTTTGATTAATTATCTGTTGTCCAGAACGGATCAATCTTTATAGTGCATCTGTAACTTTTTAACTGTGTATTTTTATTCGAATTAAATCTGTTTTTTGACTTTTCATCGCAGAAAGTAACGATTTGTTTTTATTTAAAAATTATTTATTAATAATAAACTCCTTTTATATAAAAGGGTACATAACATAAAAGTTTAAGAAAACAATAATGTATTAAAAGTAAAAATCCCTATCTTAATATATATAAATTCGTGTTACGATGTTTGTCCGGGCTAATCTCATAAACTACTGAACCAATTTCTATAAAATTTTCACACCGTGTGCAGTTTGATCCAACTTAAAAGATAGGATACATTTACTGTTACTTTTACTTTTGCTTTTGCTTTTGATTTTGCTTTTGCTTTGATTTTTACTTTTACTTTTTGTGAGTCGTTGCTTCTCCAGGGATTGCCACAACTCTATAAAATGATAAGAAATTGGAACTAAGAACCACACAATTTTTTAATGCCCATCGAAGTAGGCACGTGTATTCTAGTTAAAATATACATAAAATATTACCAGCTGTAAACTGCGGATTACTGAGTGCATCGGGCCAGTATCTCTTGCTTATGGACGAACCATTTTTGCTCTTTTTGCCTCCTGGAACAGATTTTATATGTCACTTTAATGTTAGGTATTGAAATTATCTGAACGAACCATTTTGGTTACATTTTTTATTTGCTTTTTAAAAAAAACTATAAATATATGGTTTTATTTTTTTTATGGTAATAAGATGATACTTTGTATCTACATTGTTATATAAGATTTTAAATTATTGTATTATCTTGGTTTTTTATTTTTTTATTGAAATGTTAATCAGAATAAACAATAAAAAATTATAATAAATAAAAATAAAATTGACCATTTTGCAACTAATTAAGTCAAGACTGTTAATATTGGATAATATAAAATAAAATAAAAAAGTAAAATAAGTTTTTTCATAAAACCTAACGAACACGTTGTCATGGATGTGTTGTATTTTTTTTTTAATAAATAATTATTTATAACACGGATAAATTCTCTTTTTACATTTATCTATAACAAAAAAACTGGCATCTAAAAACCTATTTTTTTTGGATCGTTTTACTAATTGTATTTTTTTTTTATTAATATGAAGGGCAAGCAGCCCACCTGATGGTAAGTGTTTACTGCCGCCCATGGACATTTGTAAGCAACTTCATATAGAACAGGGGTTCTAT